>JARJDR010009552.1:0-13560 GCA_030264135.1 Myllaena sp. GC000078 | reverse complement strand
GGTAGGTGTCGCCGAGGTAAATGGGGGATGTGGGTTATACGGCATAGCCTAGATCCCTTTTTGCATAAATCTACCTGCACAACACGCCGATGATGATGACCTTCCGCATTGGAAAAAAATGCAAATATAGGTCTACGCTACCTACCTGATTAAATATGCGCGACTTATTCAAATGCATAGGTATCTTCTTCTGGTGCGCTTGCAGGAAGAAAGGCAGGAAGGGTACACGCGAATGTTTTTTTTTATTCTCACGCGGAAGTGGGAAGGAAGGGTTTTTTTCTCACCGCATGTAAATTGGTGGCGGCGGCGCCCGGCCGTTAAACGCGCGCCGGAAATCGGGTCGAAGTGTACCGAATCCATCCATCCATCGATCGGGTTGGCATGGATGCAGGTAGGAAATTTACATAAATCCCTCCGAAATAATATATATTGGCGACAATACACAACTATTGAATTTCCGTAACCGTTTTTTTTCCTCGCTTCAACCGTCGTCGTTCGTGACCCTTGGTAATCACGCCCTTATTAATTACCACCTTGGCATCTATCTATCAATATATTATAATTTACGGAGTTTGAAGAAGTTAAGACGCAGAAGTTAAGAGCACGAAGAAGAAGAGGAGTAATAGTAATTGTGAATGAATGGGATTTACATACAATAGCAGCGCGAAGAAGAGAAGGTGTCGGAGACAGCTCGACGCATACGCGTGCGCGGGCGACATTTGCATGGCGCGCCGGAGTGACTTAAAGCATCCATTGAAATTGAATTTAAGCGCGAGCGCTTGCGCGCGAGCTAGACTGGGAGGAGACTGAGAAATTCATCAGTCATCGCATCGCAATGCAGACAAATCGATGCAAATCAATTGGCGCACCTTTCAGCTGGATGCTGCTTGCCAGCCTGCGTGGCAAATATTGATCGGATCAATTAAAAGCGAGCCCCTTCAATTTTTAACCATCCTCCCTCGCTACTGCTACTGCCATGCCGCGCCTGGCAAACAAAACCCACTGATTGGGTTTGATTATTAAACCAATAGGATCCACATTGTAAATAATCCTTCCGGAAGGGAAGAGGGGAGAGCGAGGCACCACGCATTAATGTGATTAGGCGCCTAGCCCTACCACCACCGCCACCGCTGCAATTAACCGGCTTGCGTTTTGGTGGTCGATCATCAAAATGCCTTCCGTCAATATTCGCGCTCTAATGTGATTAGTTGGATACTCTGCCCTCCGACTCACACTCGACCAATCTCTCACATCTGCGATGGTTTACCAAGTTTTTTTCCTTCATTTCATTTCTGTCTGGCTGGGAATAAAATAACGTGATGTAGATTACGCCAGTTTGATATTACGAACGGATTCTTTCGGTTCAACGCATACGTGCGCTGTGAAGGCGGTGAAGAAAACACGCATTCAAAACGAAATAATAATATATGGGAATAATGGGAATAATCCTTATCCATTCCGCGGCGCACGGCCCGAACCGGAAACGCTCACCGCCGCCGTCGCCGTCGCACACGTGAGAAGTGACTTTCCTTTTGTTATTGTTGCCGGTTGTGCTTCAACGTACGAGTAAAGTCAACTGCGCATTTATTCAGCTTGGGACAAATTTCGATACAAAAATTAACTTATATCAAGTATACCTAGTAAGGCACCTGATAGGTATTTTTATGGCGTCACCATTCGGATTGCAACATTGCTCGTGGCGCGCCGAACGAACGAACGAACGAATGAACATTGCGCAAGCGACCTAACTTAACTCCGGGCCGGAGACAGGTTACTTAAGTCACCGTCCGTCGTCTGTCTCTGCGACACACAACATGCATTGCTAACTGACGATTGATAAGTATTCCTGCGCATTCCACGCATGGCAATCAATCCACAAAAACCCATTGCATTAACTGGGGAAGTAGACAAACACTAGAATACTACCCTCCCTCATGGTACTTGAAATTTGCATAATGCCGCAACGCGACAATTACATATTTGTTCTAAACACATTACTTACTTGTTTGAGCTTGAGAGTGATCGTAAGCTGCGAAAGAGGAGAGGGGTTAGTGCAAAAATATTATTCCTAGTTGTTGGGTATTGTTATTTTTATGCCTTGCACGCTGGGTGTCAACACACACAGTGCGTGAGTGTTTAAGAGGCGCGCGCATTGTAGCGATTTGTATGTGGGTCGTTTTGTGTGGCTATTGTCTCCGCACCGCCGACGACGACGACGACGACGACGACGACACACCTCTCGTCATTTTGTCGCCTTGTGCACGTGCAAGCGCAGCGCGGCGCCCATGTCTAGATATGCTCTTAAGTCACTTCGCTGAACGTGTCATTAGAAGAGAACGTTCTGAGGAATGCACGTACACTGGGGCGAGTTTTCAATCAATTACTTACTCTCCCGTATAGTTGATTTCCTGCCACCTTTGCCAAACTCAGGCGGCAGTGGTAGTCGTGTAGTCATTTCGTATTTCCGTTAATTAAAGTGCTGTTTTTGCTTTGATTATTTATATGCGTTTTTTTTCACTCCTTCGGCCGAGCGCAGCCGGGCGAAATAAAATTAATACGAACGATAACGATAACGAACGGGCGTTTGTGATAAGGTTGAATAACTGGTTTGCGTTGCTTGCGCGCGCACGGTGCGCATATAAGCGTTGCGCGTTTGCGCAGGATGGGTTTACTTATATATATTATAACGTGTGTTGTTAACGCGTTCGTTCGTTGCGGCACGCTTCGCCTGGCGCGTTGCTCGTTGCGCAAAGCCAGTCAACGCGTTTCATTTTTCGAATGTTTTCTTCATTGATACCCACACTCACACACAGATATACGCAAGCGAGTAAGTGTAGAAGAGCGTAAATAAAAATTCAACACGCTCGAAAATCGCCTGCGCATGCAACCGGCGCGCAATTATCGTTTAATTAGTCCTAAGCAAAACGCCAACGCGATGCGCGCCGCGCATGCAGAAGAAGACGAACAAGTCAAAATTCATACCCGGATAAGTATTTTTCGGCGCGATTCGAGTCTTGTTTTTTTTTCGTTAACGGTTTTGGGCAATAGCAATAAATACTCAAATTGATGATGGTGAATTCGGTCGTTGCCAGCCAGGCGCAGGAGTGGAGTGTATGTATGTGTGTTTTGATCGAAATTTACGAGCGAGACGTGTGCGTCAATGATGGTGAACACACCTGTTTGGCTCTTTGGTGGACACACATTTGCGTTTGTCAAACGACGACGACGACGACGACGACGACGACGTCGGTTAAACGAAAATAAAAAATAACAGTTATCGATATATCTTCAAAGTGTTCGTTCGAAGTCTGTGGAGAAAACAGGCGTTTGATCTATCGATCCCATCGAAACTTACGAAATGCTAACGGACGGAGGAGCGAAGCAGCAGCGGCGCGTCCGATTGCAAACGGTCGGGCGCGGTTTCGGTGCATGCACCCCGTTGATAATCGCGAGTAAAATATGCGCACGCACGTACCGGTTGCACAATAGATGCGTGCTCGAATGCGTCCGCGCTTTGTACAAATGCATACATACGTTTTGCTCCTCGGAAACCGACGATGATGACGAAGATGTAGGAGATGTAGGACGAAGACGACGTGCGAGAGGGAGGAAGGGATCATCATCATCCGAAACACACCTTTGCGAGGAGGATGAAAGTGATTTCATTCATGTGCAGCAAGCACAATCCCATTCATAGAGTACACTCGTGGGCTCGTTGCTGCTGCTGCTGCGTGGGCTGGCGACGAGAAGAAACAATTGCCATCACACCCAGTAGAATGGGATGGATAATCCCACGCAGCTGGCGCTGTTTCCAGGGTAGGTGGAGGAGGAGGATTTCCTCTCCAACTCTCCGCGCAGCTCGATATAAATATTGCACCGGGAATTAGATTTAATAAAACACAAAAGTCATATTTAATTTGCATATAAAACGTAAAAGTTTGGTGGAGAGATGATAACCCCCGCGTGCGATATCTGTGTAATATTCGGTCCGTCTCTCCCTTTCGGCTGGGCCACAGGATAATCGCGAAAATATTCACACTAAAAAGCGGAATTTACCATTGCCAGCATTCCGCGCCATACAATAGTTAATGAATTCGAATGCAAATAATTATCAATTATTACATGCGAGGGTGAAGTGGAGAGAAGAGAGAGAAGTGAAGAGCGTACGAAAATGGGAACTGATAACACCAGCCACCAAACCTGCCTGCCACCACCCGGAGTAGCAGTCGAATGATGAAGTGTCCTCGATATGGCTGTGCAACGCCAACCACCACACGCATTCAACGCGGGTTGGCTGTGCGGGCGCGCGCCGCGTGGGTGGGTTGGAGAGGTGGTTTGGAGGTGAGAGTACTCGTACTGGCGGGGTGCTATCGGTAATGGGGTAAGCGCAACGCGGGTGCGACTCGTGGGCGGTGGCCATCCTCAAGGGACGTATAAATACTAACGAGATCTTTCAGTGCGCAATCTACCCTTTTGCTTTCGCCTCCCTCACTTCCTCTTCTCTTCTCCACTTGGTGCGTGCGTCCCTGCCTCCTTCGATATTGTGCCATTTACAATTTTCGACGGCGCAGCGTTGTCGATTAATCAACGCATAGTGACATAGTATTTCGCTCCAGTGTGCGTAAAAATGCAATCGGCATTTTAATTGCGGCGGCACGCGAGATAATTAGTCGCTGTGTTGTAAAACACACTCTCGCACATGCATATTGAGTGATCGAAGGAGCGATTTTACGATTTATTAACAATCTTGAATTATAATATGTATCGAGCGCTGAATGCTGGATGCATGCATGTAATTTGCATAATATAAATATTGAAATGGTATCGTTAATCGTTCCGGCACGTGCCCCTTGGACACTTTTACCTAGGCACTACCCTTTTGCGCTTGGGTCGTTTTGTCATCTGCGACATTCCAGCGACAAGATCAATTTCCAACAGAGCCATCGTTCACGAAATGAGCGATAATGATATGTAATTTGCGCGGCGCGCGCGCGCCTTTTTTGCTGCTAGTGCTTGCTTATTAAATATGAATTCATAAATACGTTTTAAATATTAATGCGGCGCGGCGCGTGCGCTACACGTTGTATGTTAGCACTACCTAGTTTTTTTTCTTCTTCTCCATCTCTTCTTCGTTTCGTTTGCTGGCTGTCGACACCACGCGCCTAATTCGATTAAAAATTTAAATGTACCTCGTAATGAACGCTCGAATTACACATTATTAATAGATCTCTGCTGCGCCGATGTGTGTTGTTGTTGTGTTTGCATAATACATACTTATGTTAATGCCTGCGACTGTGTGATGATCGCGATGATGATGATGATGATGATGATGATGTTTGCATATGCATATATCGAAACTGAAAGCAACACCATACACGCACCATACAGTTATATTTGTGAGCTGCTGCCGATCTGCGGATTCGGATTTAATGATTTAATGTTTATGATAATTAATTCACTCGCCGAATCTCGGTCGGTCGGTCGGTCTCGGCCGAATACGATTGAGACATAAAAGTGCACTCCTCTGCCAGGTGGAGAGGGATGATGATTAATGGAATGGCGTTTTCTTAAAACACTTTGCAATTGATAATATGCGCAATTGTTGACTTAACTATGCGGTGCCTATGATTTATGTTTCAACTTTCTTGCGCTGTTTGCGAACTTGCATAACTGCGAGGTACAAATGAAGTGCGCCGCGCGCAAATTCCGCTCGCATTCACGCCGCTTGAATAAATTGGGATAAATCATTGTCATTGTCATCCACCTGTGTTGCGATGATGATGATTTATCGATTCATTTACGGCGTTGAAGCTAAAAATCCGCAACAAGTGTATGCAGGTAGTCCGGATTCGCTGCGCAACACATAAGATCCGATTCGACAAGGATGACTTTTCGAGAGGTGGCCGTCGTCATCTTCATCGGCGAGATAAATGTCATCGGTGCTCTAGGCACTAGGCTCTCCTATCATAAACACATCGCATGGAAGTCGTCGTCGTCGTCGTCGTCGGATGGTTGAGCAATGCCAACGGCGGAGGAAAACTTCCAGCCGCACGCGTATTAGGCATGCGGGATGAGTGCGCTGCGCAGCGATAGCTTATTTATGGCGCGTTTCACTAAACCGTGTGTGCGCGCGCACCTAGCGCGACTTAGTTGCTATGCATATCATGCAATAGCCAAGCTTTTCGAGCATGCTGATGCGTGTGTATGTGTATTGGTTCTTCCGCAAACGCTGACCAAGGCCGACACGACAATATATACCGAGTGTTCTCCACTTAATCGCGGATTTTATCTCAAGTCATTGAACACTTTAAATTATGGTCTTTAATCACAAAGACTTAACTTTTCTTCTACTTCGAATCTTTGAGCAGATGGATTACAAGAGGGTAAGTTAGGTAGAGCTAGGTAAAACTTGCGGATAGGCTTGGTGGTTAGCCGGTTGTGTGTTGGTGGTGACGACGCCATTAGTATGGATGAGTGATAACCGCGCTCGCCTCGAGAGCCAGCGCGCGCGAGCATCAAGGCCGCGGCGCACAACTCTCGCGCGCATACCACGCTCAGCGCGCGGATGACGACGACGGCTGGCAAACACCTACACACGTTTTAGCACTAGATGGAAAACACAAACAACTTGCAATTGCGCGGCGCGGCGCGGCGCGGGTTTCATCGCAGCCCACCACAATCGCCGATATTGTCTGTGTCTGGGCCATCATCATCTAAATCGGAAAACAAACACTTCTTCTTCTTACTTGCTGAGGAAAAATACCATTAACGGTATCCGTATATTTTATTGCATGGTGGATTTTCGAGGCCGATGCGCATCACGAAACAAAACCGGATTAGACGGCACGGCACTCTGCATCTCCGCATTTTCGGCAACGCTTTCTTTCTGCGATTGCACAATTGCCGGAGGAATCCGTTTGATGCGGATGGCACCTGCATCACATTTGACCTCTTCCCACGAAATTTCTAATCACCCAGAATGGGTGACATCGGCGCGTGGAAATTTATCGATCATGAAAAGATTTCTCTTTGCGAGCGCAATAATAAATAAATAGCGCCCGGGCTGCATTATAAATTCGCGGCGCGCGCGGTGTGTTCGCGCAGCGGGCGACCCATCAACCCGTTATTTATTAATATCTGCGCTCCCAGCCGATGAAGATGTGCGCAAAACGCATCCATCCATTTGGGCGACGGGACGGGGGCGATTGTCACTCTCCTCGCTCCGCAAACATCGTCGCGGTGGTTGGTGGTTGGTAGCAAATCTCCGGCGTGCGTGTGCGCGCCACGTTTATTCCCGTGCGGGACGTGTCTTCGCATAAATTATCGCTGCAAAAAAGGTCTCTTCCTCTTATCACTACTATACTCGCGTTCTTTTTTAAGCAATCGAAATCATTCTCGTCGCATTAATCATCGCATCGAACGGAACCCAACACCATAAATTCATTACTTACTTAGTTGCGTCGCTTGTTAGAGCGGTTGACGGTTATTGTTGCCGGCATTCTGCAGCTGAGAGAAGAGAATCATTAACGCACCTTTCAGTTAGTTCCTGATTGACAAGCGTATAACTGGAAAATGTTTCAATCGAATCCCTCCTTCCTATGCCGAAACACAAAAACACACGCAGCGAGCGAGATGAGGAAAAGCGAGTTTTCTGGTAACTGACCCAGATTCTCGCTCTTTTCGGTGGCTTCCCACCTAGATGAGAACAGGAGCAATTGAATACCTTCTTCTTGAGGGGGAACATTACGATGATGCGCCTGGGCACAACCAACCGGACAATGCGTGAAAGAAATCGAGATGACCGTTGGAGGATGCTGGCTGCTCGCCTGGACAAACACGTTTAATGTGCGAGCATCCTCGCGCTCGCGCGGATGTATGTACGAGTATGAAAAGGGAGTAAATGAAGAAGATGGTTGATTGTAGCCGTAGACCAACGGTCAATCTCAAGCCTAGACTATGCGCTTGAATCTAGCAGGCTCACACAAACTCTTTCCAAGCAACATCCAAACATCTGCTTGGTTTGCTTTGCGTCTTATCAAAACGACGAATTCTTTGCGTTAGCCGAAAGGTCAGTGCGGTCGTAATTTAACATATTCGTGGTCTACATGACATAAATTTAACATAAAACACGAGAGATGTCTTCTGTCGCGTTAGCATTAGGAAGCGCGTGCGCGGGACCGGTCTTTGTTGTTGCGCCGTTTCGCCGAAAAACCGAGAGAATTGCGCAAGAGCACACGACAACAGCGTTGACCCCGGGGCGGCTGCCGATGCAAATTACGAAGGAATACGCGTCATCATTATCCGTGATCATCTCAGCATCGACAGCCAGCAGCAGCAGCAGTGGATGTCGCCCCCGGAATCACGACGACAACCACGATGATGATGATGACATAAAAAGGGCAAAGCCACCACTCCGGCTTCTTCTTCTTCTCTTTCTACTTCTTCTGTTCCTGATGCTGGTTGTGGTGTTCATTCATTCCGGCAGCCGATGTGAAAAGTGAAAAGGTATGGGTTGATCTTTTGTCAACTCTGTGCTCGTTTTCGGGGGATGGGGTTGGTGTCCCCTTCGGGGTCGTCGTCGTCGTCGTCGATGTTGGACAGGTGTTGTTTTACTTGTTTTTGTGCGCGGCACGCACGGGGCCATCGGCTCCCGATCGCATACTCAATGTACTCAATAGGAGACAGTTTGACGACAACACCCTATTGACAACGACAATATGATGTCGTCCCCGGGAAAGACGTTAAGGGTAAAAAGCCTATAATTAAACTCGGCAGCGCCCGATCCATTAATCTTTCTCCTTTTTGTACGCGCGCGCGCAAAAAAGCGATTTACACCGCAAAATCGATCTAATTACCTCCCCGCATTTGGGGGGTTGTGTTAACACGTGGAACAAAATGTTATTAGCAAAAGTTTCGGGCGCCCGAAAATGATGGATGATGCTCTGCGCATGGACCATTATTGTCCTAGTGTGTGCGGTGCGGCTGCTGTTCTCACGATGATGTCCAAAACGCTGCGCGTCGCTTGTCAATCGCGTAATCGATCGCGATCGCAACGAATCGCATATGTTGGGGGAGGGAGCGACTCGTTCCAGTCCTGCTGCTGGCTGCCCGGCTGCGGGGCTAATCCTGGATTTGTGTATTTGTGAAACGCGCGCTCTCGCCACCACCCCCCAGAAACGGAAAAAATGAATCGCATTCGATTCGATTGCGCTCTCTGCAACTGTTCGCATTTTTGTTGCCCTTCTCTTCATATTTCATAATTCACATTTCAAACGTGAGGCCTGTCGTATTCCCCGGTCGTGATTTTATGGATAAACATTGTACTATGCAAATAATGATCAAAAATTTGCGCCCGGCTAAAAAGTTGGTTCGTTATGAAATGGAAAAGTTAGTTTTGTATTGGGATGGACGGACGGTTTGTTAATTAGTTGGTTCGACAGTTTAATGCGCTACTTATGTCCGCAAAATGCATTTGGTAAAGTTTTTGACACCATGAGTTAATATTGCGCCGAATATATAAAGCCGTAATTAATTAAAATCCCGATCGAATAGAGGAAGGGAAGCGAAAAGAGAAGGTGTTTTACGACATCAGCTGTGCGGTCGGCGTGTTCGGAAGGAATAATAAATAGATGCCAATACATACGCACAAGCGCGGCGCGCGGCGGCGGGACGCGGAGGGAAAACGCATTCGAGTAACGACTCCAGCGAGACTTGCGTTACATTTTATTAGGCCATAATTTTCCACACCTCTTCGCAGCCACCAAAGCCGGAGGAGCGACAACACGTTATTTTACGATCGGTTTGTATTTTTTGTTTTGGTAAATTTAATCCGGCGCTCGATCTACTTAGTGGTTTTGATTTTTGGGTGGAAAACGATTAGAAAATTTTGACATCGGTGTAGGCACGCAGTTAATTAACAACCTGGCCGCTGCTGAATAGAAGAAATGCGCATTTAATTGGGCAATTAAACAACGCGCGCGCGCGCGCTTGATTTTATTGTGTGTGCATTACTATTCCGGTACAGAAAAATACATAATAAAATCCGAGCACGCAGGATGGATGCATTTGTTATTTCGTGTTAATTAAACTCTGAGCGAGCGCGCACACACACACACCGCCGATTATATTGCTTAATTAAATTTCGAAGCGTTGGTATAAAATACGCGATTTAAAATTCCATTTCCAAGACGATTCGAACAAACATGAATGGGGTGGTAGTGGTGGTTGTGTTGGGGCCCCGCACGGGGAGTGATATTAATAATAGATTAAATGTGCAATGCGCGCCCCTAGTTGGGCACGTGTCAAATAAAATACGTGTTTTTTTGGGGTAAAACTTGTATGAATCAGAGGGAATAATACTATGAAAACCAGAAATCCGATTTTCCTATTTATCTCTAGTTTTTTTTGTTCTGCTACTTATTCTTATTTGCATTATTGTACAACAAAGTTGTATGCTGGTACCTTCCACACCCATAATTGTTAATCGGGCCCATGATTATTATTTCACACCCAATCAATTGCACGCGTGATTGATTTATCTTCATGTTGCGAGCGAAATTACGCCAATGACGAATCAGAATATCAACACCTGTAATTAAGCAGCGCGCGCACGCCTTCGTTTATTGCATTACGCGTAACGCAAGTAGGCAAATGACAAATTCGCGTGGTCGTCCCGTTCAATAAACATTTAAGAAAATAAAGCATTTAATTAATGTTCTCCAATAGTGGCTAGAAAATGGAAATATGAAGTTTTCCTTGACGATCATCACGTCCATCCACGGCAATAAATCGCGGCAGCAATTAACCGTTTATCGTTTAATCATGTTTCCATGCGCGATTAAATTACAAACAATTGCACGATATTAATAACATTGATTAGCTGGCGGCAGTCCAGCCAGGCAGTGTGCAGTTGTCTTTCTTAATTGATAGCGCTTAGCTCAACTGAACGCTGGTATTTGTCAGGGTTGTGCAAACCGATTCGAATCGGAATTTGAGCGAATCGTGAAAGCGCTGCTGCTGCTGCTGCTGCTGCTGCTGAATCGTTTCGACATTAAACATTTTATTAACGTTTCAAACAACGCGCGCGCACGAGGCGTACACTTGATCAAGGTCTCGGCATTGAAATCGCTCAGCTTATACTTTACCTGCTGAGCGGTGCGGCAAGCAAGCAAACACACACACAACGCGCAACGGTACTCGACGACGACGACGACGACGACGACTTGGGAATCGAATGCAAATAAATCAACGGCATATCCATTTCAATAAAATAAAAAAATACCTTAGCTACGAGAATATACCAACCATCTAAGCGAGAGACTGAAAAAACCCGTGTGTGACTTAAGTCGTAAATTAGCGAATTGGTGACTTCTAATCACAAATATGAATCGCAGCCAACCTTCGGGCGGCTTGGTGCTGCTACTCGCTTACGCATGGCGCACTTACCTTAATCTCGCACGAAAGTGATTGCACGAAGGCGACCGATAAGTCATTTGCGTTGAAGGAGCGCCAGCGAGCGGCCACCAAACCGCCCACATTCATAACTCACTGCCCCGCTGCGAACGCGCGCGCGCGCGAAGAAGGCGAAAGCAAGCCGAACATGAAATAGATTTGTCGACATCGATGTGACTTAAGCGCATATGCATATATATATTTTGCCTGCAACGGCACCGCCTGCATGGTGGTAGTTAGTGTGTGTGTTGACTGGGTGAGATATGCACGCACAGTCGGACGCTGGATAAACATATTAAGTCATGGATGCGCGCCGCTCGTAAATTAACCGTGCTGCGCGCGCTCGCGCCAACATGCGCATTTTTATTTCGCACCCATGCTAAATACTACATGATGTTTCGCATTGTAGAAATTTATTTATTGATTACGCATAGTGTACTTAACGTGTCCGATTTTTTTGTTGTCTGTTTCAGGTACGTGTCTGGTGTTTTTTTTTTCCAACCGATGGAATAAGCTGACTAAAGAAGAGATGCGGGTGTAGGTTAAGTTACTCATGCGGCGTGTGGGCGTCATACGCCGTGCAACATGTAATTTTTCGACCGTCTCACACAGATAGCAGCTGGGTATGTGAGTAGTACCTACATTCCCTTTCATATTTTCACTCACCTTTTGTGTTTGCGCGTCTCTTCCTTCATTCATTCATTCACGATTCCTCCTTGCGTACATTAACCTCTCGGCGATGCGTTTTTCGAGTCGGTATTGTCATCGAAATTAACTCTTCGATTTTCGGTTATCGCCCGTCTGACAAATGCACTCTCTCCCCATTCATTGTTGTACTCGATATTTATTTGTATGTCGGCAAGTACTTACCGCCAAAGCGATGAGGGTGCCAGCCGAATAACCCCTTTTTTTCGTGCCTTCCGGCGCCTCCACATAATTGGCCTATCAGGCCAAACGCTCTCCCCCGGTTGCGCCACGCATCGCTGCGCATGCCCTCCCTCTCAGCCACCTTCCACGCATTCGGTTGTGTCCACTTGATTACTTACCGCCATTAGGCGTTCGAGTGCACTTGGGCAACTTTTTATTTTCTGAAGCTAATTTGCCAAACGGATCGAAATAGATTTTGAGTTTTAGACTCAACTATGGACTTAAGTAACCGGTGTGTTTGTTGGCCGTCTCTGCAATGCGTAGGCAGTTGGATGGAATGTCGACAAATTCGTTTCTATGCAAATAATCACTCTGAGCTTGCGCGAATCGTTTACGTTTCGCATCGAGCGCGCGATGGACAACAAAACAGATAAATAAATATTGGCCGCGGCTGTAAATCGAGACGCTCGCCCGAAGATACATACGGTGCGCGTGTGTGGCAACATCACCCAACGCCACTTACTTAAGTATATAATATACTAAGTACACTTACACGGCGCGCGCGCGCGTACACGGCGAGAGTACATAAAGTGCGCATTGCGAAATCATCATTTACGCGTTTTAATTGTATTTTATTGTATTGTCGCTCCGCTGTCGTTTACTATTCTATTATCCAAAGTGTTCGTCGCTTGTTCGATGCTCGCTTTGTCGTTTATTACATGCAGTCACTTAACGTTCGACATATTCGACATGACATGATGTGACCTTGACCCCGCTTGCAATACAACCGACTTGTTATTGCATAGCTTAAGTCTGTTGTGGATAGATTCGAATCCGTGGTTTTTGGGGTAGAAGTAAGTTGTGTGTGTGTGTTTTTTTTTTGGGTAGAACGCAGGCGGTTTTCTATCGCGTCCGTCCGCAGACTGCGAGCGACTTCCGCTTGCGCGACACGGTGCGCATATTTAATTGCAATGCGCCGCCAGCCGCCATAATGCGACAACTACGCACGCGGCCACGACCACGACGATGACGTTTTTATCGGGCGCGCGCAACGTTGAATATCAAAACGCATGCGCCTTCATCAGCGCACAACAGAACAATAAAATTACCTACCCACCTAAGGCGCCTATACCCTCCACAGATTTTCGTTACAATCGCTGCGAATAGGGAAGTTTTGAGAGCACCGGAAAGGCACGTGCGCAACGAAGGCGACGGCTATTGAAATGCAAAAAAAATCTACAA
>JARJDR010009550.1:0-13601 GCA_030264135.1 Myllaena sp. GC000078 | reverse complement strand
TTTCACATAACGTTGGCAGCACTTACGTAACCAGATTCATGTTGGTAGACCTGATACGACATCAACGCTACGGGTGAGTCGGCGCTGAACTATCGGTGCTGTATAAATGCACTGGCTTTCCTTAACAAATTTAAAATTTACAATAACGAATTGTAAAGAAACTATCAATTTCCGGAAGTGAAATACACCTCATTAGAAAGCCAAAGAGCTGCACTTTGCAAAACAGTTGAGTTCGCGTCGCTACGGCCATTCGTTTCGAAGATATGGGCCATTTTGTAAGGGTCAAATCGCAAAAAGTAAAAAATTACAAAATTTTCAATTACGATTTGTGGCGAAACTATTCAACTTCAATGACCCTTTGCAGTCGCTCTTCCGCAAAATCAAAAACCATGTCATAGGCAATTGAATTAATTTGTAACATTCAAGCAAATGGGAACCAACAGGTGGAGAATTACGAAAAATGACGAAATGCTGTAGTAGCAGGCTTGTATTAAAAATAGATTTGACTGTCGTCGACTATGTTGCTGACAATGAGTCTTCAGACTCTGTGAAAAGTACACATACACATATGAGCGACCCGAGCCGCTGGCAATAATTTCCTTTCGCGTTTAGCACCCCGAATTTAGCGGAATGTTCTTCATTAAAGCCTCTTCACCATTGGGCTGGAGGTAATAAAACAAACGATGTAGCAAGAGCGAGAGGACAACGGGACTAGCGAGCCCACGCCAGGCTTCCAAAATCCGTCGTAGTGCGAGTGCATCACGTGGCGTAGGAGCATCCCTAGAGTGTTTCTAACCCTTGCGTAAATCAACCTCGAATACCGTCTTTGACCGTGCTCGTCCCAAACAATCCCGTAGGTGCACCGAATTCTACCGGGCTTCCCCCCCTAGCACAATTTCACATCCTCTCTCACTGAAGCCGTATGCTTCCGCTTTGTCCAGCACACCATCGTTTTTATATCGGTATAAATCATATCAAGTACATACTACAGCTATTTAATTCATGGGAATGTCATATGAGTCCTATATACTAGTGTTTTTGCTACAGCAGTAGATATCTCGCGGAAACTACTATTTGAAAGCAATTATAAAATAAAAGGGGTTCTCAACGAAACGCGCATTACGCCCAGCCGAACGCATCGTAGGCTATACTACATAAGGGTCGTTGCTAATGAACCAAACAAGAGAAACGGGCCACGCGTCCGCTACGCTCTGCGCTGATATTTCGGACGTTGCGCATTGGGACTTTGGGAATCGTGTGAAAGATCGGCGCGCGTAGATTTATCAAAGTTAAATTAGTTCCGTTGCGAACGCATCCCGGCCACCCCTTCGCGCGCAAACGTACCACGCGTCGAATATGATCGCCAAGTGCCTTGCGCGAGTGTGAGGGCGCGCGCACTCCCAACCCTTTACACATGCCGGCCTCCCCCTATCCGCCACTATCGGCCCGCTCTCTCAAACCACTTGCGGCGGTGTGGGTGAGATACGCGATACTAGTAAATATTCCATTTCCCACTAATAAACTATACATTATGTAGATTCAGGCCTATTGCAGGAAACTCTCTCTCTCTCTCTGCCCTAGCTAGCGTCTGATGTAGGATTTCTCGTCAGCGCTCTTCGCCGCGTCGCGATAATAGCGGGACACAAAAGGATGACGCTCCTCCGCATGCTCAACGTCGCGCACGATGGAGATTGTTTGAGATTATTGTAATATGTTGATGTTTGTGGTGGAGCGGAGATATGTTTGTTGTTTCGCATATGTTTGCTGTTCCGCTGAAGTCGTCGAATAATTGGTTCGCTTGCATATCTGCGGGGCTAGTTGTTCCGGCGGGAAGGGCGGGCGGGCAGCGAAATTGTCCTGATTTTAAACTGAGCTTTTCATGGATGCGAATGTATCCTGTCTCCATTACTAATTACGGAATTGAAATGCGCAAATTCCTTGTATATTATGTGCGATACTATCTTTCTCGGCTTATTCACACAGCAATAGTTAAATATGAATGTTGTGCACTTTGTATCATTGATGCAATTCATTCATATTTAAACGGATATGCCAATAATTCATGACCAAAGTGCATTTTTATAATAATCACAAGCGCATCGTAAAAATGCCAAAACCGAAATGCAAACGATGCGCACGCTGGCGCCGTATTCAGATGTCGACTCGGCTGCTGCACGTGCCGGGCGCACAATAAATGTCAATCAGATGATCGTTTATCAAGTCTATGGGCCAGAAATACGAAATGTGCGCAACCACTCACAAATTACCGGCGCCCCGCAACATGCGATGCGTACATGCATGTATGCGAACGTACGTATACATACATTACGTATCGTGAGCGCCGTTTTCTTTGCGTTTGGATTTCGCTCCTATTCCGCGAATACCCTGAGTTACGATAAGCTCCCCCTACTTATTCATGTGTGCGGATGTTCTCAAAATATCGTCGATTGCTTTTATTCGCACACGTAATAAAATTAATATTCGCGCGTGCTCCAAAATCATTCCAGCTGGTCATCGTGTTTATTATTGTTAGTGTTAGGAGCCGCGTTCACTCCCCCCGCTTATCGAGCGTCGTAAAAGTGGGGCTCGTCGTCGGCAAAACGCAAAAATGAAATTCTAATTAAGCAAAAATAACCTACAGCTTCATTTTCCCCATTTGCATTTGCCTATTACCTTCGGCCGCCACGGGTGGTCGGAGAGCGCGCGCGGGGGTGTCGCGCAATGAATATGCAAGTTTCGGAAGAGGGCGCACCCCCTTACATATGTAACGCGATTCGAAAGTTGGCAAAATATAAACAACGAAAACGACGCGAGCGGTCGGTCGGTCGGTCGGTCGGCCGGTGGGGCAAGCGCTGTAATGAAGCGAGTTTAATTTCTAATTAAAAATATACGCGCGCCCGCTTTATCCATTGTTCGCGCATGTTTTGTTTTAATATCATTATCATATGCGTGGTCGCGACAACTGGGGAGCACCGGCGCCAGTGCGGCAGAGCGGAAAGCAGTCGAAAAGCGCGCCTGCCGCCGGCCGCCTCCCGCAGGGACGACCCACCGACGGACGGAGGCCGTGAACCCGTCGGTGTTGATTCGGCCAACTCGATTAGCGGGAGCGCCGCGGCGATCGCTGCAGGTGTCTGATAAGTAATTCCGCAGCAGCCGCGGGCGACAAATGCCGCGCCGTTGGTGGCACATATTAGTCGTGCTCTCTTCACCCCGACCGACAGCGACGCGCAATGGGCGGTGATGGTGTGTGGTACCGGGTAAAATTGTAATTGCATTTTTCGCTCACATCGCCAAAACTACCGATTCGTCGACGTACTCGTATAAATCGCGCACAGTGCGAAAGTATGGCGGCGCGATATCAATGAGTGTTTTTATCGCGCCCGCCCACTGTCGGCCTCCCCCTTAAAACGGAATTCCCCAGGCGTCGCGTCGGCGGCGCCACGTTTGCAAACGAAGCGTATAATTGAGTCCTCGGCACTCGGTCGTACAATGGGAACAAAAGTTAGCTCTTCCGACTCGCGCCACGCGAGCGCTCCCCATTCGGGGACGCGCTCGCGCTAACTCTCTCGCGCGGCGCTTATGTTGTTGCTGATATTATATCTAATTATGAGTGGAGAGCCCTCTGCTGCAGCGTCTACAAGCGAATGCTCTTATTACCGAATGGCCGGTATGGGGCGGCCGGAGTGCATGCAAAAGAGGGAGCGAAGCTGGCGAGTGAAACGCGTTGAGCGTAAATTGGGTGCGCGGGTGTTATCGGGAGTGTTGCACACCGCTGCAGCAGCAGACGCCGAATTGGAACTGATTACTTATGCAGTCGCGATCGCGCCACCGCCTTCTCCAAGCGCAATTTAGGCTTATTCCGCAATGTCAACGCTGTTGGGTGATAAGCTGGAGAGCCGGCTGCAGAAAGTGCATTGCGCCCTCATGCAAGTGCTCGTTATTTATGGGTTTGTTTTTCTGTGTCTGGACCACCGAAAGGACGCGGAATTCTACACATGATGACGCATTAAATTTAAATTTCAATTTTATATATCTACTTATCCCGTTTTCTACATTGGCGTTGTAGACATGGAGAACACCCGATGATAACATTTGTGCGAAAATACGCGCGTGATCTTCATTGTCCTGAGTGTATCTTAGCCGCCTCAAGATTTATACGGGACATAATGTATTATTTATTGCGGTAAATTATTGCGAACAGCACCCACGCAAGCAACTTGAAATTATACGTACAAATAGAATAACGCGAAAGCCGAAACGTCAACAAATACGTTTTTATCACTTCAAACGACCATTGTTGCGGTCATAATACGTGTGTCCATTGTGTGGGCGAAGGAACATCGCGCGATCGTTCCTCTTCTCGCACGCCGTGTCTTTGCCGGCAGGTTTTTTTATTCGCAAACACGCAATTTCTATATTTCTTCGCAACGTCCCGCAGCACACAGGGCCGCACCGTAATACGGCACAAACAAACGCAAGTAAATAGCGCATGAAGGTTGTTATGTTCGCTTCCGTTATATTATAACACGGACGAAACGGCGCTGGAGAGTTCTCATTTCGGGCGCGCATAGCTTCGTTTTTGCCGGGCGGCATAGTCCTTCGGAACTTTGCTCCTCTCCGGTTTCGTTGCGGCGCCCGGGATTTGCGCTAGACGTCAGATACTAGATTACAAGTGGGCGAAAATCATAAAATACTGATTTTTATATGCATTATTCGTTCGACTACCTTACGGTGTACGCGACTATATTATCCAACCGCCCACCAGATTTAGCGCGCTCATTCTGGCCCCGCAAACTCAAAAATATTGTGATGACGTTTACATGCATTCGTTTTATTCATTCCGCCATGGTGTTTATGTGAGCTCGTATAATTTTAACTAATTGCCGGCGTGCGAGGGTTATGAAAACGTATTACCCGCCACGGACGCGCGTAGGCAAAAAAAATATATAAAAACATAAAAACGCGCATATCAAATAAAATTTGTCGGCGGTTTTTGGGGAATCAGTGCAAAAAGTTTGGTGGGCGCCTTAAATTTTAATTTAATAGGACACGGGTCCCGGCAGCAACACACTACATCCCACGCACAAATAAAGCGCGTCCGAAGTTGGAGAGTGGGAGCGCAAAAAAGTTTTATGGCCGTGGATCATACCTGGAGTGTGTATACAGGGAGCATTTCGACCCCATATACTTATAATATATTCCGTCTGGCAATCTAAACGGGCGGCGAGAGATAATATTTTCGGATTCCATCGGTCGCGAATATACACACGCTGCTCGATCTCCGGCGCGGCGGCACGCTACCAAAGTGGTGGAGGCGCCGAGCGCAAAAAGGCTCGGCAAATAATAAAACGCGAATAAGTTAGTGTTGAAATGCGTTTGGCCGCAATAAAATAAATCATCCCCGGCGGGCGGCCGGGCGATGGCCATTTGTAAATTTTTAAGCTGCTTTAATTTTTTCCGCGCCAGCGCCGAATGCTTTTATTTAGTCACACTCCCACCGCGCCAAACAACGCTCGGCGCTGCAGTGACGCCGCGCCGGCCGTCCTCACCCCCATTATAATCGGCATTTGAATTAGCATTTGAAAGTTTTAAAGGTTTTAGAAATGCCATGCGCGCAAGTTTTATTGGATTCCGGCCGGCCAGGCGGATGCTTGCTTCCTCTCGGCACTTCTTTTTTTTTTAGCGCGCGCGAGCGCGCGTTATATCCGCTTTTTTGTTCCCCACATCGACGGCGAAATGGAAAACTGGCGCGCAACGAATTGAAATGCGAACGTCGAAAAGCAATTGAAAGTTATCGGAAATGTAAGCAAATTTTTGCGCAGCGCGCGGAGAACATTTATAAATATGTTAAAAGCATATCTTTAGTTGTTTAGTGTGCGGCGGTGGTGTGCAGCCCTCCAGCACCGACACCACCACAACCACGGACGCTGTGCGGCAATATGCATGCATGTTATATTTGCGCGATAGCTTTATGAATAATTTTACCATTTATAACGTTTCGGTAACGTTAAATTTCTCATCGGACCTCTTCGTGCTGCGCGCGCGCGCGCCGTCCAACTACCCAACCGTATACGCTTGTGGGTGGGTTGGCGGTGGTAGTCTCGCGCAAGGGGCGACGGGCGGGAGGGGTTTTGCGAAGGATCCTTCGGTCGCGGTACGAAAACAGCGGCGCGTTGCAGTTTTCTTAGTCGGCGGCGGGCGGCTACATGTTGGTACAGTTGCCACATATCCACGCCGCACGTATCCTTAAGCATATCTGTTAAGAAAACCTTTTTCCACCTTTTCCCAGGAGCCCGCCGAACACAGCAGCGCAGCGTGCACGTTATATTTTCGTTCGTTTTGCGAACGCACCGCACCGCACCTCTTTCTCTCGCGCTTCTCCTTCCGGTCTAAACCGTCTAAATATTTATATATTTATATATGCAGAATAAAAAGCGTCTTGCCGCATTTCGGAAACTTTGATCCGGTCCTTGTTAACGTTCGACACGGGCGGCGTCAGGATCGTCGCTAACAATGGACGCGCGCCGCGACGCCCAACTTTTCCGCCTTTGCGCGCGACGACCAAACGAAAAACAATATCGACAGCCGAGCTGTCAAACAGCGAAATAACAAGAAACAAATAAAAATGCGCGCAACAACGCAAACGCATTATGGAAATTGCGCAGCGCAAATATTCAAAGCTGCGCGCACCATCGGTAATGTAGCACATGCGCGCGGAAAGGGGATGAGTACTCGACTCGCCCATGACTCACTTTTCGCGCTTTCAATTTCCGCATCAATTTGTGGCGGTTAATCAAAGGCGGCGGCGGCGGCGATAAGCCCGTAGGCGACGTAACCACCAACGCGGCAGTATGCTGGCGATGTGTGTGCACTTTGTGCACTGATCACGTGGAAAATCAGCAATCAAGTGGCGTGCAGAAAGATGCACAAACAAGCGCACACGCACGCGCCTCGCACGCACGCATTTTGGGGGGAGGACACGGGAGCAGCAGCAGCAGCTCATGTGCCCTGTGATCGACGAACCGATTATGATTCGTGGCGAAGGGCGGCTAGGAAACTGACTGCACTACATGGCGATGATTACGTGACAAAAAGCGACGCTGCGCTGCGGGGCATACGCAAACAATCACGGGCACGCCGCCCTTTTGCGGTGGCGAAACGATGAGGGCGCTCTCTCGAGATCGACGACAAATTAACTAACAATCGCGCATCCATTCCGAAGAGGGGCGACAGGCGTGTCCTTTTCAGCGCTAACGTCTAACATCTAATTTCGGCGCATGTCGCTCGCGGGCATTACACACATCGGCGTAGCCCAAAATCTATTCGCTCGCGAAAAATTTCACGCCGCAGGCACCGCGCACATACGAGGAGGATGAGGAGGAAAGGACGTGGTGTGATTGCTGTGCAGAGCAGAGGTCAATTGCATAATGCAAGGATCGGGATGGCGATGCAGCCAGCAGCAGCAGCAGCAGCAGCAGCAGCAGCACTAGCGAGGTATTTCGAAGACGGCATTCCACCCCGACCCGGTGCGAGTGGGTGGCAGCGAGGCCGGGACATTAGTTTAATTTCACTCCGCGCCACCGCCACCGTTGCCGTTTAATTACCGGACATAAATTACGCTTCAGCTGGATGAACCGGTTTCGCCGTCGCCACCGTTTTCGGCGGGGCGGCTGCTGCTGGTAGGTACATACCAGCCCGGCTCCGTATACGTTGCGTGGGCATGTGTATAGTGGAGGGCGCCCGGCGCCTCCACCCGGCCCACCACGTTTGGAACGCGAACGGAATTGCCGACACTTTAACGCCGAGGATTATTTACCTTCAACTGGCTCCCAATTATGAGGCGAAATTTCATTACGTGCAGCGCGCGCGCGCGCGCCCCCACATCCGCCACTTAACTTTCTCGCAACTGGGTTCCGCAACTCTTACGCGTCCTCCGGCGCCAGCCAGTAATATTCATATGTGCGACGCGCGCTACACATGCGGCGCCATGCCGTCGTCTTAAAATTGACGTCGTGCTGAATTATTTGCGCCGCTAAAAACGGAAAATGTTCATTTCCTCAGCGGCAAGTTTCCTCAGCGCCTGTATCCATCCTCCACCACCACCCCCCTTCTTCCCGCCACAACGTCAAATTAATGAATTCATTATCCGAAAGCTGTTCGCAATTACTTTCATTAATATAGCGGCAATTTGATTTCCACTCGATGCATTTTGATTGAGATTGCGGCCATTTTGACCCAAATGATCCCGTCGAGCAAGATGACAAATGTGATACGCACGTATTAAACACGCATCGCCGCGCTAACGACTAGATACGCGCGCGTGGATGTTCGCGACGAAAATATTGCTTAATTACTGCGGCATTGCTATGCGCCGGCGCCGCGCCGATTTGGCGAGCGCGAAAATGCAAACATGCATGCGAGGACCCATCGCTCATTTTCTATTAAGGTCAGCGGCGCGCTCCTCTCGTCTCTTGCATAATAACAAGTTGCCGAGTTTGAAATATGTTCGCTCGTAATGTGCATGTGCACACGCATATCGCTATATCGCGATAGCACATCGGCTGACATACGCCAAACCACTATTTATTAATAATCTACTGCTTTCGAAATGCTTGAAGCATGATACGTTTATCATCAAACGCCTTTCGGCGCATTTATTGAAATTGACAGTCGTTGTGAATAAAATCGAATGGACTGGCTAGTGGATTAATTTGCCTAATTGGCATGATTTTAATGCGTACCGCCGCCGGCTCCTCCACCAAACAAATTATGTTTCATATATTACGCCTCGGACGAGGGTTCAACATTTGTAGCTTTATTTTATCTGGTTTCATTTGGCGAGCAAAAGGCTGCGTGCCGTGGTGGTTTGGTTTTTTGAAAGCGAAATGCTGTTCGCCTTCATTAGCGCCAATCTTTGGGGAAAATTGACGCCCGTTTCAACGCGATACCCCGTTGTACGTCGTTTTGCCGTCGCCGCCAGGCACTCGTTCTCTCACGAGCGGTCTCTTTGGAATAAATCTCAACGCGGTAATTGCCGCGCGCCTCCGCCGCCGCAGCCGCGTTGCTCAGTCGTTACGTGTTGCCGGCACACATACACATACAATCATATATCAATGTTGAAAGAGACGAACGCCGGCAAAGCGTTGAGCGCACGAACGATTTCCGCTTCACGAAAAATGCACGCGTCGCAATTGTATTTCCGGCGGCTGCCAGCCACCTCGATTTCTGCATGCTCCACTTTCGCCCAGCCCACCCAACCGTCCGCCCGGCGCCTCCACCAAACTCATTGTCCGCGCGCCGCCGCCTCCGAGTGTTTGCATTCGTTCTGTTTTTGGTATTGTTTGCCCGCTCGCCGCCGCATCCGTTGACGACAAAACGCGCGCGCGAGAAAAAAAAGTGACGCGGCCTTGCCCGGCAACACAAAGAAAATGCGGAAAAGCGAAACACGGGCGCCACACGGCCATTCCCGGCGACAGCGCGCCGGAAAAAAATAAAAGGCGCCGTCGAGCGCGAAGGCGGACGGCTAAACGAGAGTAAAATCGCTTTTCTAAACAGATTATTTCGCCTTTGTTTACGGCCGCGACGCCAAAAACTGAAAAGCATACTGTTTCGCGCGCGCGCGCGCGCGCAATATGTTTGCGTGTGGGCGGCTGACGCAAAAATCTGAACGACATCTGGTACTCCATGTCAAGTGTGTCGTTGCCGATAGCGCGGGCGCGCGCGCCTCTCAGAAAAGCGAAAATTGAAAACGTGCAAGAGGAGAAACGAACGATCACACGCGAAGCATTTTAATAATAAATACAAATAAAAAAAATCAAACGTAAAACGCTGGGCGCCGGTAAAACGAGAGAACAAAAAGGGCGACCGGGCGGGTGAATTGTTTTCGATTCACCTTTGTAGCGCAGTGCGCGGATGAGGGGGACGCGCCAAACCGTTTTCCATTATATAAATAACATGCGTTTTCTCGCCGCTTTTCATCAATGCTCATTCCGCCGGTGCGGCGTTCGCCTACTTGCACTTGTTGAAATATATTCCCACTAACGATCTACTTGCTCGCAAACTTCGAACAGCAGTTCGGCACGCACGAACAATTTCGAGCTAATTTTTCACGTTTCGCATGGATGTGCAGTGCGATCTGCGAATCACAAACATCTGATGCGCTTTTTATTATTATTTTTGAATCCCGCATTTCGCATACGCTGCCGAGGCTTTCGGGGCGGGAAGGCGGCGGCGACGGATTCTATCTCGGACAATGGCTAAATGCAAGAGATCAAAGCGCTTCGTTTGCAAAGCCTTCTTTCCGCCTTTGCCAAAGTTCATTTAAATACACGCGCGTAGAAGATGCATTCGAGCGTTTGGCCAAAAAGTGATTTACCGAGCCGGAATGTAATATTGTGCGGGCCGCGGCACCGCAAGACGTTCCCTCCGCCCATCCCCGGAGGTGATGGATATCGATAGGCTCCACGCACCCTTTTCTAAATACGTATGGTATCCGCGCAACTAGTAAGAAAGTTCCACCACCGATAATTACTCATGCTAATTGCAATTCGAAACGTGCTTCATTAAAATGCACTTTGGTTTGTGCGGCAAATTAATTGCCGTCGGCATCTTTTCGGTGCGGTTATTCTATTGAGCTGCAACACTTTCAATCTTATCTGCAGGACGACAGGCACGCCGGATAGTGGCGCGATTGTAATAAATAAAACCGAATGAGGGACGACGCGCGGGGCGCACGATAATCTGATCTGCATGTTCGTTCGTTCGTAGATTTCGCAATGGTTCGCGTAAGTTTCGCATTGCATTCGAGCGCACACTTTCCGTAAACACACACACGAAAGCTCGACGGTTGGAGGGCGAGTGGACATCGGTTTGCAACTTGGAAAAAGCGGGGCCGGCAAGGGATGTCCCCGGCAACTTTAGACAGCCGCGCGAGTGTGGGTGCGTGGGACATCAAGATAAATGCGTGACACATTGCGGCGGTTCTTATCTAACGACCATACCTTTGCGCATTCATTACCTCTGGTAAATTAAAAAAAAAACGCGAGGACCATGCGGGACAAATAGCCGACCAATCGATCCACGCCCCCTCTAAAACCGGATGGCTTTATTAACAATGGTCGGGTGGCTTGATATCAATTTAGTTGCAAATATTGCGGATGAATCGATCGCTTCGGCGCGGCGTGCGCATGATGAATGCAATCGCGTGTCGGCTATCACATCCTGTAAATATGCGCCTCCCTCGTCCGGTATCGCGTTTGAACCACCAACCGCACAATGCATGCGAATTACGAGCGACGAGACGTTTGCGACTATAAAGCGCGTCCGTCATGAGCGCGCGCGCGCGCGCCTCACGCCTATTCTCCGCCGTCTACGGAGGATAAAGCCGAGCGCTGCCGGTATCAGCCAACAGGCCGCTAATTTATACAAACGAGATAATAGTTATCTGGAGCACGTTGTTTAAGATGTACGAGAATTATGCTTCCGGGCATGTTCGGATGTGTGTGTCGACGTGTTCGCGCTGGATGTGAACATAATCACTTTATATATGCCGCGCAATAATGATTCGCGAGTGGAGCGCGAGCGCGCGCGCCATTGCCAAGAGCGCACATGCCAAAATCTCTATTGTTTGTTCACGTTATTTATTGGAAGCCATACGAGCGCGATGCGATAATGAATGCGTCTCATGTGATAATCGAATGGCGGGGGATGCAGTGATTTCCCTCAGGTACGACCTTCAATACAATGTTCGCACAAATCATACACGCACATTGTATGTGATAATAATTTTGGATTTTTTGATACAGCAAAAGAAGGCGATTACAATTGGCAAACGCAATAGAGCAATTCAAAGAGGAGATGAAGACGATGACGCCCTTTCCTCCAGCAGAAACCGTCGAAGCTATCTAATAAAGCACGGGGAGGGCGGCGGGCGGGCGGGCGGCCGCGCGCGTCGAACTCTTCGAAACTAAAACGTCGCGCCACCGCAGCGCACATCGTATTTCGTCGTCTTCGACGCTTGTTGGACGATAACGGCATGTTTGAAGTGCAGCACGAAACCATTACGATTGCTATTCTGTTGGCCCTCGAGGGCATATGACGAAAAACCCGCCGCCGTCACAATTTCCCCCGAAACTCATCCAACAACCTTTCAGTTTGCGTGTGTGCGCAAGTCGGCAGCCGACCAGCGGAAAACCAAAACCATTCCGGCGTACAGACAGACAGACAGTGTTCGCGGCGGAGGGTGTGTGTGTTGCGACCGAACGCCACCGATACCGTACTTAGCACTTATTATTTATTCATCTCGAGGGCGAACGCATTACCGTCGACAAGTCTAACTGGCGGACGTCGCCTTTTTGACTCGCAACGCCGCCGCGCCGAATTGAACAATTGAAAAATGATTTATTCAAATCGCTGAATCAATTTATTGATGACCAATCAATTGGCAAGGTGGATGTGATGAAACGTTGCGCGGCGCGATGCATTTTTAACCGCACTCGAATGCATGGATTAATTCGGGCACAAAATCGAATTGCTCTTCACCGCGTGCGCCATATAGTATAATATTTCGCGTTTTGTAATTTACATTTTGCGCCCGGTTGTGTTTTCGGGGATCATGATGACGATGATGGGGTTGGACAGCCTGCCGCCTCCGATAATAAATAATGAATTGGCGCTGCATTGATATTCACTCGCAGAGAGAGAGAGGGAGAGGGAGTTGCAGCGCTACCGAAATTTCATGCATCATTTATTTGTTTGCCGCTATATATCTTCGCAATGTGCGCGCCGCAAATAATGCTTGTGTGCAAATCCCACTTACGCCACTCCGCAACAATGGGAATAGAATTTATAATACTCACCGCGCACGACCGTACACCACACTATGATCCGTCACAACGAACCCAATCTGCAAAAGAAGAGAAGACATTCAAAAATTGCACTTTTATGTAACAGAAAATATAATATTGCAAATAGTTAGCGTTAAAATGATATATGTTTTGGCAATAATTGTTTTGAAACAGCCGAAGCGACAGTCATTATAGAAACCACTTTGATATTCAGTACCACTTTATTGAAAACAAGTAAATCCGCATTTAGCGGCATGCAGCATTAATAAATAATAACTTTATAGCAAGTCATCATCATCCCCTATGCATAGTCAGTCTAACTGCAAGCGACAAACACGCAACACATCGCCTAAGGCAGATCGTTCTTGTTTGCGCGCACGTAATTTATACCCACAAACATACGTTTCACGTGTGCATTTTTGATGAGTGAGCAGCGCTCCACTAACGAGAAGCAACGCAACGCGTTCATTAATCGCATTCGAGTTGTCGCTTAGAAATATTTATCTTATAGCCGGCGCGCATCAATGCAAACAATATCGCATATCGGCGCTGGTTGGTTTGGCGCATGTAATTGTTTCGGCGCTATGCAATTCGAGAGTCACACTGCAACGCAATGGTGTTCATAACATCTATAGAAGTGCATATTGTTATATTATGGTACGTTTATGCTGACCGCGCCAGAAGCGCATCGAAGTGTCACGTTACGCATCCTGTGCGAGGTGACGTTAGACGTTGACGAGTAACCGTTAACCACTT
>JARJDR010009545.1:0-18763 GCA_030264135.1 Myllaena sp. GC000078 | reverse complement strand
AATGGGTAAGGGAAATTCCTAATACATACCTAATTCTCAAGCAATAAAAGCAATAATTTGGCAACAAGTAAATGTATAAACGGATTTCATTTCATTCTGTGTTCTCCAAGCATTCGTCGTAACGTAAAATCAAGTAGACCAAGCGTTTTTATATGACTCCTGGTATTATGACGCTCCGGTTACAACGACGATTTTGACCGGTCCCGAGCATGTCGTATTAACCGGTGGGGACTGTAATTACTATTCCACTTACGTTGATGATCGCCGTTGGGAGTCATCCGCTGATGACCCCTTCGCGGGGCGCTACACACAACACAAACGGACACACACGCGACAAAACAGGGTAACTTAAAACAGCTCGCGATACCCCCAGATGGGGGCAGCGATCATTCCACAATCGCGTTTGGGGTAGATTGACCAAATTGGCGGTAAACGGGTGCAGACAGGTAACTAGGTGTTGTCTCGGCGGCGGCTGCGAACTCAAACCGCGCCAAAAGAACACTGCGTCGGCGCGTCCCTTTGATGAAGCGGCGGGGCGTTGAGCGGCGGTGGTGCCGGCGTAGCGCGCTGTGGCAATGTCTACGGGTGGGTGCGAGAGAGACGCTATGCTTTTGTCAAACCACGCCACCACCACGAGTTGGCGCAAACAAAACACTAGGATTCTGATATTCACGATAAATGATACAATATACATTATGCGCGTTTAACGAATAATCCCCCTGACCGCAAAAGCAAACGCGTTGGATTCGAATGAGATTCTTATGAGCAGCATGCGCAAATGCCAGTTTCTCTTGGATGGCCATTCCCTATTCCCGATTTCGATAGGTATTAAAATTCGTACTTACGTTTAAGATCGCCGTTGGGGGTCATTCACCGATGACCCCTTCGCGGGGCACTGCACATTACACACAAATACACACACACGCGGCAGCCCCAGATGGGGGCGACAATCATTCCAAAATGGCGTTTGGGGTAGATTGACCGAATTGGCGGTAAACGAGTGCTTATAGGTAACGAGCTGTTGTCTCGGCGGCGGCTGCGAACTGAAACACCGCCAAAACGACGCCGCTTCGACGCGGCGGCGGTGTGCCAGCGTACGGCGCAGACGCAATGAGAAAATGGGTAACCATGGGTGCGTTTCAGAAGAGTCGCTATGCTTTCGCCGAACAACCCCNCCCCCCCCCCCCCCCCCCAAATATGTTGATAACACGCGCTAAAATAGAACGGGAATTAATACTGAATTAATTTCGATATGTACACGTCTGGACAAAAGTTAAGGAACTACCTGCTTCTTTTACAATAGGTAACCGCAAGCCAGCTTCCAACAATCTTCGCGCGACAGTCTTCCGAGAGCACTGCACTTCCGCTTCCGCAGCCGTAGGCCAGCCGTAATAAACTTGACCTTTCTGGCTAGTTTATAGCACCCGTTGCATATTTTTCTGGCCGAAAAGGTCAGCTTTATTACGGTACGATAGCGGTAAAACTAGCAGGTAGTTCCTTAACTTTTGTCCAGATCTGTACCCTAGGTGGTAGATCTATGGATACTACGACGAAGATATGCTCTATGTCAATTCTTTACCTATCACATTCAATTCCGCACAATTCACGGGGGCATAATTACTTTAGATTTCTAAGAATCATACTTAGATCTTTGCATGAATTATCGTCACTGCACATAGGAATTCGAAGTGGTAAACCGCAAAAGAAGCACTCCAACTCGTTGGCAATGAATTTCTGCTGGCTGGAGGTGCTTTATTCACAAGCAGACTTAGGATCAATCGTCTATTGTCGATATTGAAAGCACCGAAAGCAGTGAACAGATATTTTGGGAAAAGAATCAGCTGGAAGACGAAGAAAGTCAATAAATCGAAGGTCGTAAGAATAGCAACATGGTCATGCGCAAGGGCGAAAAAGCACGATGCAAAAGCGCATGTGTGGTGCACACGCGTGGTTGGCAAATGACTTAAATGAAGCTCGTATAAGCCGTAAATTCAAATATGCCTCTTAGAAATCTCCTAATATCTAATTTATTACACGATGGTATTTGTTTAAGACAAGGAAAAGCTTGAGTAAGAAATGCTTGTAAAATGTAGAGGTTCTGCTGTTTGAATTTAAAAGGTTTAGAGCTCCAACAACATGTGGTGTTGTGGTGGCTCCATCCAGAGGCGAAACGCGGCTTTCGCGCTAATGCAGAGTTGCCTGAAAACCAAAACAAATGGGAAATAATTTACTTATGATATTGGGGCCTAGGTCCCTCTATGCTAACGATAAGGAAGCTTACACCAAAAGGTACTCGTGTACTTTTTGGCTTCACCTGCAGGATATTGAATGAATTAATCTCAGGTTAATCATATTTCTGTCTCTGTTCTTCAGGTCAGCACCGCGGTCGCAATGGTAGGGGGGTGGAGATCTTCTCTTTGTTGCCTGATTGTAAGTATTAATTAAGATTAGTTAAATTTACTTTCCGCGCGATGGCGCTCTACATATCACTTCAATTTTTAATAAATGAGTTTATATTTAAAAGTTTAAATTCCTAAAATAATTTCTGCTTGGTTTTCGAATGCAGTTTTGGTCGTATATTACTTAAATAACTAATTTTATCACTTAACTTGGTGAAATACTGCAAATCTTCTTAAGTGCCCTTACAACGAACTTATTTAGTTTTAATAAAGTCAATGTCAATTCTAAAACAAATATGTAAATAAAATTAGTCAGTATACGTACTGCATTCAATTATATTTACGTAAAATCTCATTATTTAACAATCAATTAAACCTAGCAAAAGGTAAAAATGTCTTTAATAAGGTTAATATAAACGTAGTAGTAATGTTTAAGTCCTCCGAATATATAGGTACTTAGCATTTACTACGTGGGCAAAATTCATTGTTGGTTAAATAGAATGCACGCACATAATGACCATCTGAACGGAAGCACTCATTAAGTCAGAAGCCAGCTTAGCGCAGCGGCGCGATCAGCAAAGTGCCGGCAACTGAGCACGAGACGAGCATTCGCAGCAGCCAACAGGCGCGCACTGTCAACACACTGATAATGCGCGTAGGTGGGTCGGTGGTTGGTGGTGGTGGAAGAAGGGAAGCGATTGGCAGCGCGCATGAATTTCAAACGCAACTCAGTCGCGTTAACAGCGTCGCCGTCCTGCGACGCATACATACGCGGGTGTTTTGAAACAGTTTCGAAAGTTTCCTACGCACGCGCGGGTCACTCCTTACAAACCACCCACTCGCATGCCGGTGGAGCAACCGCTTGCCCAAGCCATCCAACTGGATTATCCCTTTTTTGATAACGTGCGAGAATGATAACAACATAGTGTCGATGGTGCATGCAACGTACGCGCTGCTGCTCATCCTCGAATGCGGATGATGGCGACGCCGACGCCGACGACCGGACATGGGATTACCATCGTCGTCATCATCGTCGGCTTGACGGCGATTGCTGGTGCACAGGTGCTGCACGACGTGAACATCGCCGAGTTGTGCATCAGCAAGTGTCGCTCGCAAGTGAGTTCTATGTTTTTATTTAGGGCAAATCGTATTATGTTTTTGATTCATCGGGCGCCAATGAAGGCGATGATAAAAATTGTTTGGATCGGTATTGATTATTCGGAAGGGGATCGTAATTAATGACTGTCACAACAGCGGGAGAAAAGTTCAGCGGCAAGTTCATCCGGCGATGCGTGCATGAACTATGTGTACTCGTACGTTCGCGCGTGTCGGTATTATTATTAGTGTATGAAAAGAAGGCACTAATGGACGTCTTTGGAGGCTGAGCGAGGGCATGTGCGTTTCGTAATTAAGCGCCATGTGCGTTATAATATTCATTAATGAAAACTATAGCACTGCGAGACCGATAAAGAATGCGCGCCGACGTGATGCGTGTTTATATTACTTCTTCGGCAGTGGACATAAAACATGCACATGCAACTTGCAAGTTAAATAACAAAAACTTGGTCGCTTCGTAGCGGCATATGAATTTATGACGTGAAACTCATCGTCGTTATAGACGTTCGTCGCAAATTATTATCAACGCAAAAATATGACGCGCGCAGTTATCAATGTGTGGTAATTAGACTTTGCATATTTTGTGTGTGCTACGCTTGTGTAGTTTCAATATGGTAATAGAAAATGTATACCAATCCACACGATGTAATGGTGTATTGTTAATGTATTACTTACTGGATTCGCGAACTTAGTACTTACCTATGTTGGGTGATAAGTAGTCGAGTAAAAAAACTAAAAAGGGGTCAGTCGATAACGAAGTGCACTTGCAGTACCTGTGTTTATTGCGTATTTTATAGCAGGTGCACTCGAAGCAATCGGAATTCAATTTATTTAACGCTCGAAATATGAACCGACAAAACATGCCGATGCATAAACAAAACGAGTTCTTTTTGCATTGCGCCAAATGGCGACACTATGCTTTGTGAACCAACAAAAACCCAACTACCATAAAACTCATATATAAACAGAATGCGTATAAATATTCATGACCGATTCACTTGACTTATTTTCCCACATGCATTAAGTCAAGTACCCCATAACATCATGGCTAGCAAACAGTGAATATTTTATGAGAAATTAATTTGGAATTCTAACAAGCCTAACGCCCAACGAATTTTATTCAGAACGGAATAAATTAATATTGAAATATCTAATTTGGTTTGACAATGAATGCCCGACATTTACAGCTTATTAATATGTATAAAAGCAATTTCAAACTTTAATAAACTACACCTTGACATCTAAAAAATATTAACGCAGATTTATTTTGCAATATATGCGTAGCCGTTTGATGCTACGATTAAATCCGTTAGAAAGAGTGTAGCATTTATGAATGAAACGTAAACGGAACTAATTTCATGGTCGACAAGCACTTCAATTTGAAAGAAAGAAAAAATAAACCATTGCAGCGGAAGCGCACCACGGCGATGCAACGAAATGCAAACGGAAGAAGGGGTGGTTAGGTGGTCACTCAAACCTTAAACCTTAAACTCAATAACCGAAACTTATGTTCGTTCGCATTGTCTGCGTGATGTTGGCATAGGCATGGGCATAACTGTCGGATAGCAATTTACAGAAGTGGCGACGCATTGTAAAGGCTGAGTTCGAGAGGAAGTCGGTTCAAAGTTATTCGGGCGTAACCGAAGACACGACAAGAGGTGGACGTTAATGCACTCAAGGGTGTCAGGTGTATACCAGTTACACCGACATTCTTTACTGAATACATATAATTGTGAGAATATTGTAAGGTAGATCGATGAATCTTTGTCAATACGAAATTCGATATCTACATAATAATTAAATTTTAACTAAAAATTAACATAAGTATAAATAATTAAAATAAGCTAAGCTAGTTAATATGGTCATATTATAGTCGCACTTTAAATTAATCCAAACATTAAACTCGAGAAAATGAAGTAAAAAATTTATGTTAATCTTTGCGTATTATGAATTTGGATCAATCAACTAGAGCAGCGTAGTAAATATTATTGCTGTATGCGTACACTTGCCATGAAAATAAATGAAGATCAAGTACTTAACGTTGGCGACGAGTATTTCGCCGAGCGGGCATCTTCCCGCGTGAAATTATCGAAGTGCGCGTGGAAGACGCGCGATGATCGCGCCATGACCAATGACCGAAAAGTTATTAATAACATCTCGCGCTTTCGACGGCGATAATAACTGTGGCAGCTCGCCATCACCGCTTATCACCACGCTCTCTCCTCTATCTCCCTATAATTATTTCTACAATTATTGATTTTGCTCTCTTGCCCAATTTCTTTTCTTATTGTACCAAGCGTCAAATTTGAAAAGGGTTAATATTTAATAAATTCGTCAAAGCAACAGGTTTCAACGGATATTCTTCATAATCATTGTAATCGTTACAGGAAATGACTATTATATAACGTCAAGCAAATTAATATTTGGCTGCAATTCAAGACATTATGTATTTTGTTACAGACTTATTTGACGCACGCGGATTTGGCACAATGCGAAGATCCGACATTCTGCGATTTGCACGTAAGTACCATTACGTACATTACTTACAATATCCACAATGTTCTAATGTTATGATATAGTTTATGGACGAGTTGAGATGCGCCGCTTACCGCTAAATTGATAATGTGTTCTAATAGCTGCAGAGGTGGACGTAAATGGCATGTGCCACCGCTCGCTTTGAATGAGCGGACACTTTTCTCTCTCTCTCTCTCTCTCTCCTCTACTTTATGTATCTTTAGAGCTAATATACATCATCTCTTATCGTTGGCCCTCTTAGCTGCGGCAAGTGTGCATTTAAGTCAGTGGCAGGGCACTTGAAACGTGCAGTATGCCTCCGTGCGTGCGCAACGAAATTGAATTAAGTCCACTCGTCTCTTCTCGCCGGAATGTCCGCTCGCCATGGCCTCGTGGCCACTTGGAACAATTTGTTTGCATTCTTTTCTATCTACGTACTTAAGTGTAGATAGAAAACTACCAAATAGTGGAAATCAATCGTACCAAAAGGAAAACGCCATGGACCATTGAAAAAAATATGAATCGGCTTGTCCTGTGGTTACGCGCACGCTCGCGCCTGTTTTTGTGTTATCCATTCATTGATGATGTGCCGTAGAGCAGAAATCCGTTTCCTGCGTCCACTATGATCATACATCTCACGTGTGCATCACATTATACCTGTCACTGTGTTTAATGTTATATAAATTCCAACAGTTACACAGATTTAATGTAAATGATTACTCAAATTGAACAAAATCCGTAAAATATCGAAATTGTTCGTGAATTAATACGTGACTTGATGACAAATTCTCTGAAATTAAATGGTTTTGTACAAAGTCATACTTAGACTTAATTCCCGGACATGTTCTTGGAGTACTAGTTTTGTCAATTGTGCTGAATTGAAGGCATTGCGTATTGAATTGATTCGCTGTTTATTGGCGGCACTAATGAATTTGTATCATCTCAAGTACAAAACGTTTAAGCCAATTAAAACTTAATTTGGGTACATTTGGCGTTTTTCTCAAGAAAATACGTACCTATAAATGCATAAGTAATTTTTTTCCGAATACAAACAAAACCCTTATTTACACCACTCATAAATCTTCAGCATAGACATCGTTGTATCTTTGGAGTAATTTGTCAATCATATAACAAACGAACCACTCAAAAAAACGAAAAAAAAACAACCACAGACCCAAACAGTCACTGCATGTTTTTACTCTATTGACTCGCATGTGTACATATCTTGTCTGCATGCCGCTTTGTTTAGCAGAGCACTTAAGTGCGTTAATTGATTAACGAGGGGTGCGCATCGCAATCGTTAAACGCGAGGGCGCGCTCGCGCGATTTGAATGCGGCACTTGTCCGTCCGCATATCCGTCCCTCTTGGCGACGGCGGCGGCGCAGCGCTGATTAGTGATTACAATCGTAACATTACGACCGGCAACCGTTGGTTCGTTAATATAGCATAGATAAAATACACTGCATAACGAACGAGCAACCCAATTGATTGCAACGGCGGCGGCGGCAGCGGTGTGCGGGCGGGCGACGGACGAGATGAAAAATGAGAGTTACGGCGCGCGCATGCATGCGATGGTGGTTGAGCTGCATGGTTTGGCATGCGACACTTAATGAGGAAGCCGGGAATTAGACGTGGCCGACACGAAACGACGCGACGCCGCCGCGTGTGCCTGTTTTTCGTCTCGTTTTGAAAATTTCCAGAAGTCGTACGTGTGTCTGGTTCGTCGCAAAGTTTACAAAAGGGTGGTTTACTAGAATTACCGATGGGAATGTTTTACTTTAAAACATCGCATCATAATATTTCGTCAAGTTTTCGCTCGTTTTATTTACATTGCCATTAAGAGCGCTCAGTTTTTGTACACACAAGTCTTGTTTGCTTAACAATCGGCGCGCCGATGCATCCGCTGCTTAATTCAATTGCCCAACATGCCCGAAAAATCACAATTACCAATTATTTTTATGTGCACACTTATTACTTAATGAACCCCGCAGCGCATCATGGGGACATGAGTAAATATTCATTATCGTATGTATGGTACAATTGGGCTCTGCTTCTGCAATGCATAAAACTTGTTATCATTTTAGTAATTATTTATTATCCAGCAAACAAACGCGTGACCGTTCGCGTTGTGTAGTATGTGTTTTCGCGATACGCTTGATTGCATTTTAATTACGTGTTTGACCGTGCACATTGTAGCATTTTAAGTTTGTATGTAGTTTGGCGAATCACGAGATGTTTGGGGTAAGTATATCTAATCGGACACAAAATGTTTCAGCATCAAAACATCCAAATCTTTACGCGAGTAACGGCTTACATACTTGTATTGCCAAATTATCACTGTTGCAATTTGCTACTTGACCCGCCTTGTGCGTACTTTTCGCTGACTGCGCATAAAACTGTCTGCAAAAATTTAAAAATCTATCTTTTTGCGCGACTACTATATTGAAACGATTCGGATTGGCTTTTAATTAAATGATATTAATATTGATTGTCTGTGAGGAGTCGTAAATTAATTAAGACTTTTACATTCCGCACACTTGTTATAGATGAATCATAAGATGTCAGTGGTAAACGCTCATTAATCATAATTTATCACCATAAATACAAACACATTACGATTCGATATCAATATTACCCCGCAATACTTTTCCTTCATAATATTATTCTTCCAGGCAATGCTCTCCTGAATCCCATTTTTCTGCCATTATTATAAGTATTTATATATGTCCATTATTAATTAATTTTAACTTTCTGTCTCTGCATTATCACCGATGCACTAAGAATACACCAAGAACGCTCAACTAAGTCAATAACAATCATCAATCATTATCAAATGGTTTCAATTAAAACAAATCAAAATTGAACAATTAAAATTGATTAAGCGACATTTCTCATCATCATCATCATCATCATCAACTTCTTAAGCGCTTTCATCTTGCGATAAATTCTCTTTGTATCATCCTTTCGACGAATTAACGCGTAATTTTCGCGTGATGCGTTCGGGGAGGAAAACGTGAGCGTTTTGGGCGGTTCCGCCGGTATTCCGTCAAAAGGGACCTTATGGCAAACGGTAATTATCATTGCATTGAGGCGCCTATAGCCAAGCGAAGCGAACATGCGATATTGCGCCCGCGCTAGCAATCGCGATCATCACGTTCGCATTCCGCACGACATCGACATCGCGAAACGACATAACGACATCCAATTCATTATTACTCACATCCTATCCATCCTGTTTGTGAGAGTTGCGACAAATTACACGCGCTGTGTTCGTATGTTTAAAACCCACACACCACTATAGATTCGCTGATCAAATTCGCCAAGATGCCTTCGCCTTGCTGGCACACAATTCCATGAAATCTATTAATATTTACCATAATTACTACAATGCGATCGTGGAAGTAATGCAGTCACGTTCATTTTTGCGCGCGCTGTTGATTGAATAGATAATGTTTTCGACCTTCGGAAATTGCGATATGTATTATATCCCTGCAGCGCCGTATTAATAGGTATTACTTTAATAGCTTCGACAAATTTTGCTTATGTACGGTAATTGGGCTGCCAAGTTAATTCGTTATCAGTTAGTTCATTGTCATAAATTAATGCAAAACCATGAATTTCATAGCTTATAGAGAGACACGTAAATCGATAAATAACTGACACTATTCCCCTAACGGCAAGTGCTCTAATCTATTTCAATAATTAGCTAGCAACAAATGAACTACATGCGCGAAATGTAAACAAATTATAATCATTTGCACACTTTCGATCCAATGCTGAAATTAATTTACATAATTAATATGTACAATCCGGGAATCCATCGAAACGAGTTTTCAAATAGGCAATAAATCTAAAATCATCACCCAGTTAAAACGCTCGACATCAGTGTCTTCACATCTTGTCAACATCGACAAAAGAATTCATTAAGTACACAATAGGATTGAGTATCGTTCACGGCTTGGTGGCAATGCAAATGTTGACATGACAAACATGCAATCACTCAATGAGCCAAAGCGTCGAATGGGAACGGTCAGACACGGCTCTCTCATTCAACCAAAAAATGTGTTAATGTTTGGACGAGATTTTTACCCTTTTCACAATGGAAACTTGATAAACATTTCCGAAGACATATTATATTTACGTATTCTTCCACTATTTGTCCATCGCATTCATTATGTATGCTTGTTTGTTGTTCATTTCGTTTCGTTCATTTGAGAGCGGGTGGCCTGGCAGTGTGTCGGTCGGTTGGAATCGGATGTGCAGGAAGTCACAATTGTTGTGCGTGCATCACGCACGCATGCACGGCTTCGCGAAAGGCGCTCAGCGCTTGGTGCGCGTCGGACGTCGGTACTTATGACGCGCCGCTATTATTCCCACGACGCGGACGCGATCGATGGCCATGCGATGATGATGTTTGCCTTTATTCAATTTATTACAATTAATCAATTAATGCGCCAATGCATCAGCGCTGCAATTGCATCGCTGCAATGACGGGATATCATTAATACGCAACTGTCCGGCGGCAATAGTCGTTAAATAATTGACACTATTTCACACCCGATATGTAAATAACCATTTACGGTGGAATACAAACGCGTAGTTTGTCGAAAAAAACTGATTTATTTTCATTAATAAATCAACCGTTATTTAATTGCTAATACATGCGTTCATCGCACCAGCAATTACCACCCGCGGTGGTATTATTAACACACATCCTGTATCAACTTTTGGACAACTCCATTACAATTCTCTCTCATTACATCTACTCGTATGTTGGCGGGCGGGTACTTTCTCCACCCATCCACGCGAGCATCATCGTGTGCAACGAGCAATTCAGAAATTATTTTAAGGCCTTTTAATTAGCATATCCGGCCACTAATATTCAATTAGACATTTTTAAACAGCACTCTGCATGCGCTTGTCACACGTTTATCATCAATACATCTTCATCTCTCCGTCCTAGATAAATAAAATATGATATTTATTACGCGTTACTTATGTAACTCGATTTTAATGTGCTCTAATGACTGCGCACGTCTATTTATCTCTTGTGATTAATTTCGGTTGCAGTGCGAGGAGGGATGTAAGCTATGGAAATCGGCTATGGCGACGTCGTGCAACAAGGCATGCGTAAGTGCACCAAGTCACACATATTATCCACAAGCACTTTAATATTCAATTAATGTGCCCGCTTTATTTTCGAATTTAATTTCTACGACTTATCTCATAAACCGGAGTGAATAAGTCATCGCGATAACATTTATTGGCTCATATTTCTTATCGAATGTATTAAAATGTAAGAAAAGAATAATAATGTGAAAAAAAAACCTAAATGCGTGATTAGAACCTCAACACGACTACCACGATCAACCCGAAGACGCTCTACTGCATCATGGGCTGCAGCGAAGCGATGATGCTCTACGGCGTTGAGCTGCAGGCGCGCCTCGGTGACCTGCCCGCACCGGCGCTGGTCGCCGACAGCCTCACCGCCACCTCACTGCGTTTGGAGTGGAATTGCCCGCTGGCGCACGCCGCCGGCCTCAAGTACTTTCTGCAGTACGAGGAGCGCGAGGATGCGTGGCAATACTGCCGCAATCAGAGCTGGGGCGCGCTGGAAGACACTGTCTTTGTGGACAATCTGGAACCATACACCAAGTACAGGGTGCGAACTCATCCCTAAATTGATATACAAGTTCAATGCCTGCTTTACAAGCGGAATGTATTTGTTTGCAGTTCCGGGTCGTGTTGCTGTTGACGGAGCGCACCGAACCGATTGTCTCACCGCCAAGCGTAGTGATCAGCACCCTCGCGGAGGGGGTGCCGGCGTCGCCGCCGAGTAAAGTACGTGCGGTGCCCGTCGACGCGACGCGCATCACCGTCAGCTGGGAGCCTGGTCCCTTTCCGCACGGCCCGCTCCTTTCCTATGTGCTCCGCATTACAGATAACCAACCCAATGGATATTCAGCACTCAAGGTGCTCATTATTTGTGTGTGTGTCCTCTTCGTTTTTACTCTCTTCATCTCACTGTCTCTTAACGTGGGTCTAACTTTGCGTTTATACTAACCAACTTCTGCATCTGTCTAGCTTGAGGTAGCTATTTTCTTTCTGAACTGTTTATGATTGCGTCCAAATAGAAAACATATTGAATTGGATTTATTTCAGGACCTGCCGGCGGAGACAAAATTTTTTATGTGCAAAAATTTGAATCCAAGCAGCGCCTATACAGTTTCAATTAGCATGAGGAATGGGGTAGGACCTGGTCCACCAGCGGTTGTGACAGTAGCTACCCCAAAACAACCCAAAGGTATCTTGTGATCTAGCTCTAATTTATGAGAAATATGTTTCAACATCATGTATTTCGCAGCCAAACACTCAGAAAAGCCAATATTAATTTTGGGTGCCAACCATGTGGTCATTGAACAGGGCACGGATCTCATTGATGAACCCGTGATACTGTACAACACCAATAATGCGTTCATTATGGGTGTAGCGATCCATGTCAGCAAGAAACTGCTGTTTGTCTCCGATTCGGAGCGAAACGTTTTCCGAATGCCCCTGTATAAGTACACGAATCATACGAGTAAGACACGGATTCTATCGGCTGCTCAAATGGATTTCTACCCGCTCGATCTGTCCATGGATTGGCTGAACGAGCATTTGTACATCTTGGGCGAAGTCTCACGGCAGGACGGCAAATCCGCGTGGCAGATCGCACGCTGCAATCTGACCGGAGGCGAATTGACCATTGCCATTGCTGGTTTACTGTATAAACCCACCCATTTTGAAGTGGACCCATACAATGGATATCTCTTCTGGGGCACGCGCACGGGTATCTATCGGTTGGACTTGGCCGATGTGAGCAACGGCATCAAGCACGAAGTTCGTCCCTACAAAATCATCGGCGAAAAGAATCTCGGTGCTTTCACCGTAGACCACAAGGACTTTAAGTTGCTGGTCGCATATCAGAATAGAAACACGGTGATGTCCGTATCGTTTGACGGGAAGGAAGTCTACAACATTCGCCCAAAAGCAACATCGCCGCGTTTTGAGAAAGTGCTCTCACTTGCAACTGCCAATGATATCTTGTATTGGACCAATGGGGTTGATGTGTACTTTGAGGAACACCACCCAGATAACAATGTCTATTTTCACAATTCCTATCCGTTATCATTATCAAATACATATTCCCAAGTCTTGGTCAATCTAACAAGTTCCCAGTCCACTCCAATCCCTTTGAACCCACCGATCAACGTAGAGACCATCTTTGGAACAACCAGTGCGAGAATATCCTGGCAAGTACCACATATACTTGGTTGGCAAGGCAAAGGTGCTTGGCGCAACTGGTCGTATGATATTTCCATCAAGGACATGACCACGTACAACACTTGTTACGTGCGCGATATCAATACTACGTCGCACACGATCTATGGACTGAATGAAGATACAGAATATGTCATCAAAACGTTGGCTTATACGATTTCTGGCAACGGGCCATGGTCCACCGAATTTGTGGGACGCACGCTTAAAGCCAATGCTGATAATACAACTGCAGCGATTTTATGGTCTGGCACTGATGGTCTGCTTAAGTCGGATGTTACCGGTGAACATGTCAAGACCCTCATTCACAGCACCTCAAATATCGGGGCTAACTTCACCGACATAGCCTGGCATAAAAATAAGTTGTATCTGGTTACAAATACCTCGCAGTTGATCTGGTATGACACAACCACTCAGGAAAATGGTACCCTCAGTGAAGTGGATTCCGTGCGTAGCGTTGCCGTAGACTGGGTTGGTGAAAAACTCTACTGGTGCAATCCTAAACAACAAATGGTAAGTTTTCATCACTATAATCACTCGATATTATAATAATGTATCTGGTAAATTAGATAATAAGAGCGAACTTGAATGGTACCCAAAAAGAGCACATCAAAATCAACACGCTTGCAAAAGAACTACATGTGGACTCTGTCAATGGGTATTTGTATTGGTCAACGGGTCATACGCTAGAATGTTCACGACTCAACGGCGAGGACCATGTGAAATATCACGAATCGCAAATGTTCTCCGGGTTGCACGTGATGGGCTTAACATTAGACATGGATCACAAATTCATTTACTGGATCGTGCGCGGATCGGATCATTCCGATCTGTTTAAAGCGCCAATGGCTGGCACTGTGTCGCTACCATTAGCCAATGTTACTGAGTACAAGTTGCGCGTGTCGAATCTAACAGGACCGTTATGCTACTTCAACAATCGGTTGATTTGGCTGCAAGATGATAAGAGCGCAATGATTTCGGATTTGGAGGGTAAAAACACAGCCAGTATTAGCGGAAAACATTTACTCAATCTGAATACTGTCTACGTACAAGATAGTGCACTTCACCCAATACCAAGTGAGTAAATACATATTTAGTTAGTGATTTGGATTAACGGATATATTTCAGACGTAACCGGTAATGATACGGAGCAAGACCTGGTGGTGATACCTCTGCCAATTGATTATGACTCGATTCGAATCGAGGGCACGTGGGATTCATTCGACATTGTATGGGAAGAGGTCATAAATGTGAACTATGGAGTTGTTTTCTATGAAATCAAAGTGGACACGGCCTCGAGAAATGATTCAGTGGTAAAGCAATTTTTGACAAAGTAATGTCTGTTATAAAATTGAATTTTCCTTTCTTAGCGAAAAACAATCAAACCATCGATTACATATTGGAATGCAATTGCGCCGTACACACAACTCATCATCTCCATTAGGGCGTATACCTATTGGGGAGCGTCACAGTTCACAAAGATTCGAATGCATTCCCCGCCATCAGAGCCGCAAGCGCCGCGAAATCCCAGAGCATTCGTGTCGCACCAAAGTTACCCATCGGATCCAAATCAGATCAATATTACGTATCGCTGGGATGCGCCTGAGGTAACCAACGGCGTCCTGAAAGGTTACCATATTCTATGGTCTTATGATGGGAACTGCACCGTCGATAATGGAACCGACTACGGAGGCAATATTACGGTCGAAGCTTCGGTACATGAATTCGTGGTAGTGAATCTCACCAAATGCAATTACATCTTTACGGTATGCGCGTTTACGGAAATTGGCGCAGGCAACTACACCAGAAGCATTGTTGTCGATACGAGTATTGAGAAACCCATTCCGATGCTAATGCTAGCGACAACCAATACCATCTATTTGAAGGACATGGACACCTTGTCCAATCGTACGTTGCTACATGGTGGTCGGACACCGATGAAAATCGGGTATTTGCATGCCGAACAGAAAATATTCTGGATCAACGATATTAATGAATTGGCTATGTTGAACTTCAGCCGTATGGTGGAAATCTCAGGCAATTTAGTGCACCTTACAGTGGACTGGCTGGAGCGTAGCATTTATTATCTCTTGCACAACAAAGGCTTTAGTTCTATATACAAGTTAGATCTGAATCTATATGACCGAGGTATCATCAAAAATAACAAAGTAATTGAAATTCGAGAAGAGATCACTAAGGTGGAGATATCGCCTTTTGATCGTGCACTCTATTGGTTGCAATGGAACCGCAACAAATCCGAAGGACACATTTTCAAATCCAGTCTAAACGGCAAACAGTTCCGCAAATATTTAGATTTCTCCAGTCGATGTGACTGCCCAAAGTTAAGCTTGCCCACCTTTACTGTAGATCGTACGCAAAAGTATCGCATCCGTTTGATATATGTGTCTTCAGATCGAATCGTTGCTACAGAGGATGGCTGCAAATGCAAAGTCTTGGCACGAAACATTGGTCACAATATCACCGTGCTAACCGCTGACCAAACTCATGTATACTGGGCGGCCAAAAAGTTATTTATGTTGAATTCAAATAGCGTAATGCAACTGCAGATGGACAATACCATTATCAATGACATGTTGATTTATGGATCCTTTAGCCAACCGTACCCAAAGCTAGAGTGTCTTAAACCTATCCAAACCAACATGACGGTGACATTGGCCACTAAAAGCTCAAATGCATTAACTTTAAAAATGCCGGAATACAAATCACCGTGCAACACAACCATAGCGACGATCAAGTACATCATCTACTACGCCCCTCTGAGCAGTGCAGTGAGCACCGATAGTCTTGTAGCTTGTGACGAGACTTGCACCCAAAAGACTACCTTCGACAGCATGACGGATATTATTAATCTGAGACCTTATACAATGTACGTCTTTTCTGTGGGCCTCACCAACTACTTTGCCGAACGCGATAATGATCCAGTGATAATTGGACCAGGCGTTATCTTTCAAACGGACGCCGGTGCGCCATCACCACCGCGCAACGTGCGTGTCGATGTGCTGAATCCTACATCATTGAGCGTCACCTGGGAACCACCGGAGCTGCTAAATGGTGATTACGTATACTACGAGGTCCATTGGCAGACTGAGGGCACCACTGGAGTCCGTCACAAAGGCGAGCAAACTGTGATGAATCCGTTTGCCGCCGCGGTGTTAACAGCAAAGTTGCAAACCAATGAAAACGAAACGTACGCGATTTGGGTGAAAGCATGCAGCTCTACGAATCAAACATCGAACGATAGCGAACATGTAACGATCACTACCTTTCCGCAACCGGACGAGATCCAACTGGTGTATAGTTCCGCAACCGAGTTGCATATCCAATGGAATGTTTCGCAATTTGCCAAAGCATTCACGATACAATACACGCTGCTTACGAGCTCCGAATGGTATTCGATTAACGACACCAAGTCGATAGCCAACAGTGTGCTCGTAAAACTGACCGACTTAAGGCCAAAGACCATCTATAAATTCCGGTTGAGTCTGCGTTATCCGCTGGATATAGATAACTATATATGGCCGCGCGATTCGCACTTCTCGTTTGAAACTCTTGGTGATCGGCCATCGGCGCCAGGAACTCCGCTGATCCAGCACGTTAAGAATGATGTCTACAAAGTATGGTGGGAAGCTGCTAAAGAGAATGGTGCTACAATTACCATGTATAATTTGGAAACATTGAAAACGCCCATTTATCGCACCAAAAGGAACGCTAATCGAACAGCATGGTTTTCTACAGCACCATACATAGAAGAAACCGAACTGCTATGGGAATCGGTGTATAACGGATCTGACGCCTTTTGGATGTTAAGTGATCTTTCTGTTGATTTTCGCTATTCCTTCCGCGTGTCGGCGTTAAACTCGTACGGTTGGAGTGAGCTCAGCGAGGAGAGTGTCCAGTTTGATCTGACCGCCGCAGCACAAATGGCTAAAAAGCAGGACCTCACCTATGTGATCATTCCAATCAGCATATCATTTGGTATCCTCATCTTCCTAGTAGTGGGTTGCAAATGTTGCTGCTGGATATGTCGCAAATCAAAGAAGGAAGGTATCAAGATTCCCCTTCGCGGACCCGATGTGGAGTTGGCCACGTTGCGAAGACTGCCTAGAATACTGAACAACACCAACATTCTTTACCAGGCCAATCACATTCCAGACGATATTTCCATGCTGCCGCACATCAGTCGCGATAAGATTGCGTTGGTGAAATTCTTGGGCAGTGGAGCGTTTGGAGAGGTCTTTCAGGGCAAAGCGAAAGGAATTGCAGGGATGGAGGGAGAAACAAAGGTTGCTGTGAAAACACTCAGAAAGGGTGCGTCAGAGTCGGAGAAGTCGGAATTCCTACAAGAAGCGCAACTGATGAGCCATTTTAAACACGAGCACATTCTGGAATTGTTAGGTGTAGTTTTGGACAACGATCCGCACTATATCATCATGGAACTGATGGAGGGTGGCGACCTGCTCACCTATCTGAAATCATCTCGTAAATCCGAATCGAGCGTTGGCTGTTTGCGACTGTTGGACCTGCTGAAGATGTGCGTGGACATCGCAAAGGGCTGTCGCTATTTGGAGGAAATGCATTTTGTTCATCGCGACCTTGCGTGCCGCAACTGCCTGGTCTCGTCGACGGATCCTGCGGTGCGTATCGTGAAAATTGGCGATTTTGGACTAGCACGCGACATCTACAAGAATGACTACTACCGCAAAGAAGGCGAAGGCCTACTGCCGGTGCGCTGGATGGCGCCAGAATCGTTGGTGGACGGTGTGTTCACCTGCCAAAGTGATGTGTGGGCGTTTGGCGTGTTGCTGTGGGAGATCATGACGCTCGGCCAGCAGCCGTATCCGGCGCGCAACAATTTGGAAGTCTTGCACTATGTGCGCGGCGGCGGTCGGTTGGACCAACCGGCCAATTGCCCGGAAGCGCTCTACAATCTGATGTTAAAATGCTGGGAAACCGAACCGGAGCGCCGGCCTACGTTCAAATACTGCCTCGATGGTCTCGAGCGATTACACCTGAAAATAATTGGCAGTCCCATGACGGGTGCCCATATTGGGCAGTACGTCAGCAGCGTGTCCGCACGTAAGTATCCATTTTAATGCTCCTAATCGGTATTCTTGCATTTGGGCTGCATGACGAAGACGGCTTCACTAACCAATTGTTTGCTATCGCATTTGCAGACATGGATGGCATCTCTAATCGTGCATATTTTCAAGACGAAAATCATAATCATTCAGGTATGCATGCTAATCATCGATAAGTGATAGGCTTGAAACTAATATATTAGGTCCTATTTAGACGGGAAGTTTTCTCATTCTGATCGATCATATGTAGGTTCGAGTGTGAGTTATTGTCATAAGAAATTATATTAATGTAATATACGGTGACTTTTATTGGTGTG
>JARJDR010009535.1:0-16608 GCA_030264135.1 Myllaena sp. GC000078 | reverse complement strand
CCGTCGAGCACAAATTGATTTATTGCTTTGTCACGTAGATATAGGGCCTTCTGTCGGCCCAAAAATCGCAATGTTTAAAAACACAAAATCGCAAATTTTGGCGAAACTATCCACCTTACTTAAGCTATGTACAACTCATCGCAATGCGAAAGAGTTGCGCTTTCCAACGCCGTCAAGTACAAATCGATACGACGCTTGGTTACGAAAATATAGATAGATCCATTTGTCGGTTAAAAAAATCGTCAAAACAATTGGCAATTAATTATTTAATTGGCCAAAATCGGCCAATTTTAGCAGTACATTAAAAATCACCTTGGAAACTACATTTGACAGGGTTTTGTTTAAGCTTTTATGAATAAAAATTTACACTAATGAAATTAGATTTTATTTTTAGAAGTCGATTAAGTTTGATAGTCTAATAACTATTCATCGATTAACGTTAATTTTTTTGAAATCGGGCAATAGTGTTTTATGTTAAACGAGTATTACACCTTTCAGAAATAATGGTTCACAATTTTACTTGTAGCTTAATTAATTAAATGAGGGAGTATATAAACACACGTTAACAATGTTTTTTTATCAGTATTAAACAATTTTATTGTGGAAGCAATTATCACAAAATGACAAAGAGGAATCAAGTTAGACTATTTTAAAAGATGATAACTCTCGTAGTTATTACTTTTGCAACAAATACATTTTGTCTATAATAAATTATTAGTAAAACAATATCCAACTGTTTTATGCCATTGTTTAGTGTGGCAGCTTAAATTTCTTCCTTTTTTTTCGATTATTATATAGAGACACTAGGTAGTGATTGACTAAAAATGACCGCTCAATTAGAGTATCAGTCAGCACCATATTTTAAGTCAAATAAATCATTCATCCCATTCACACTCTTTATACAATAAAAAATCAAAAAATAATAGTCTTATTATTATTAAACGTACATGTATTTTAAATATAAACTCTAAGTCTTCCAATGGCTCCTTTTAGCTTTGAATATTAATAATTGTATATGGAGAATAATAAACAAGGGAAGAGGAAAGATAAGTGTTAGAAAAGTTAGGAACATTAAAATACCACCACCAAAACTAAACGATTCCCTTGTGAAACAAATGTTTGAAAAAATACTGACAATAAAGTTTGTTGTAAAGCCAAAGGAAAAGATAGAAGATCTAATGTGCCAAGTGTTCGCGACGACAACACCGAACGCATTAAATCGTTATTTACTAAGAGTTTGGCAATATTGAATTCCGTCCAGTCTTTCAATTTGGCAGTTTGAGAGTGAGTAGCTCCGTCGAAGCGATGAATACGCTATGCAAAGACTGACGCACAACGTTTTCCAATATTGCCAAACGGATTTCATAAATATTTTATGTATATATAATACAAAATTAATTTTATTTAGTCTGATATCTTTCGTTTTATTTTGAGTATTTGTTTTTTACTTCTCGCTTTTCGTTTTTCGTATTTTGTGTTTAATATTACGTGAGGTAGTCTGGACTGGGCTCAGCCATTGGCTCTGGTGTTGTGAAGAGTGGATTGGGGAATTCGGGCGGATGCGGGAGCGGACCCGACGCCTTCGGCCTACGACGATATGCCATCAGCCAGCAGGACACTGCAACGGCGACCGCCACTAATGCTAGCAGCGCGGTTATTATCAAGGCGATGATGAACCCAATCATGGATACACAGATGTCTTCCACTCGCTGAGCGTCTGGAGCTGCAGGTATTAAATCGTACATAACATTAGGTTCTGCAGCAAAACTAATTAAGATGACACTCACATTCTTGTGGATCAGTGAATCTCTCCTCACGTCTTTCGAAAGTTAGTATCGCATTCGATTGAATTGTAATTTCTTCACGAAGTTGCCCACTAAGTAAATCACCACTGGCAGCCACGTCCGTGTTGTTTTCGTCATCTATACTTCTTCTGCGTCTTCCAAAAGCATTGTATCCCCGACAGTTTACCTATGGTATGGAAATTAAACATAGATTATGTTGCAAATGATGAATAAAATACGTACAGGTTGACATTTTCCAAAGCAAACACGGATGTTGCATTGGAATCTTATGTTGTCGCTACTGGGGAATTTGAACGCGTTGAAACTAGCCAGCAGGCTCTGCGTATCTGAATTATATTCCCATTCACCAAAGATGGTCGGATCCGTAGCGCAACCATTTTCATCGGTCACAAGATATTCATTTTCAATGTTATCCTCCATTGTCTTCGCAACGCAGCTTCTTGCAAAGCCTCCATAAATGGAGCCAGGCTGGACGTCAACTTGCAACATTAGATTATCACCAATCTCCGCCGAGTTTATTTCCTGTCCGGTTGGCGTAACAATCTTCATGAGACACGTTGGCGGTGGTCCTGTATTGGCAATGGTTCCGGCTGTCGTCAACATGGACACATTGAAGCCAAGTGTAACATTCTGTTCACCAGTTTGATACACGCATTTGATGTGGTATGCCTGCGCTTTGTAAGTGACTAATTTCGGATGTTTCTGTATTACCAGCACAAAACTGGCTTGGCCATTGACATGAATAAGTCCGCAATTGCCAAAGTTCACTTTGAAATACTCGATTCGGTTAAGTGTATCCGCTGGCAGGGTCACAACCCTTCTGCACTGTTCGTCCTTGCTGTGTCCCTTCACGTAGAGAACACCATTGAAGCCAGGCTCAGTTATGTGTATTTCCACCTGCACCCCGTCTGATAGACAACTGACGACCATTTCCGGCCGCGGGAAGTCCGTGCGGAAGGGCGATGTTCGGTTGCAATGTATTTCCGGATCACCCGTGTAGCCGGTGATGCATTGGCATACGGCTTGATGGTTGGTCGCGTTGCACAAGGCGTTTACTCCACAGTTCTTAACTGCGCATGGATCATCACAGGTCTTGGTTGCCGGATTGCAGAAACGGTGGTCGGGACAGTGGTCGTCATGTTCGCATTCGGGTCCTATCACCGGCACACAATTACCGCGCGCATCCAATCGGTATCCAAACTCCACGGGACACACGCAATTGCCTCGTTCGTCGATGTTCAGTCCTCGCTCGAGAGCGCAGGTACAACGGCCACGTTCGTCGATCTTCAGACCCTTTTCAATTGGACACAGGACACACTCGTCATTTTCATTCAAACCGGTGTTTGGCGGGCATTCACAGTTTCCATCGGGTGTTGTAATGAAGCCCTTATCGGTCCTGCACAAAGCCACTATAAAACAGACAAAAGATTTAGTTATTAAGTGGCTTGGATTGAGAGTAGAAATATCAGAGTTATATGTTGATGAATATGCATGTTAAAAACTTACTCTTATCGCATTGTACGGCGGCATTGCCTTGATAACCTGGCAGGCACTCGCAAATCATGGTCCTAACTGGGACAGTGTCAAGTATCCGACAGTCGGCATTAACTCCGCATGGTTCCGTGGCATTGCACGGATTCACACATTCATTGCCAATGCAGGCCGTCTGGGATGGACAATCGGTATCGGATCTACATTTCTCCTCTTCCTTAATGCACCCGCCTAGGCCATCACCACTGAATCCTGGTGGGCAAGCGCAAACCGCTTTGTGATCGAAAACACGGCATGTGGATGGCGATAGGCACGGATTGTTATCGCAAGGACTGGTGCACTTCTGGTTCACGCAAGAGCGGTCCGATGGACATTCGAAATCGGACCGGCAGCCAATGAGTATGCAGGCGGTCTTAGGGTTGCCTTGGTAGCCAGGAAGGCATTCGCAAATGGCACGATGATTGATGCCTAGGCAATTTGCCTGCACACCGCAAGTGGTGGCATCACATACAGCGACACACTGCCGATTAATACACGAATGGGTGCCAGCACACTCGGTATCACTGCGACAGCCCACCTTATTGCATTCGATTTCGGGATTGCCGTCGTAGCCCTGCCTACACGTGCACACTGGTTTGTGATTTTTGATGCGACATTCGGCATTGGGTCCGCAATTGCAGGGATCGCGACATATGCCTTGGATACAAGCACGCTCTGACGGGCAGTCTTTGTCAGATATGCAACCGCCAACTTCCTTAACAGGAATTGTGGGTACACAAGTGCCACTTCCACTACTGATATACCCGGGCGGGCAGATGCAGATCATGGTACGCACAGGCACGGATGAAACAACCTGGCATTCGGATGGTGTATGACACGGTTCAAGAATGGTGCATGGATTCTGGCAGCGGTTCTTGATGCAAGCCAATCGTGATGGACACTCGTAGTCTTCTTTGCATTGTGGCTGCGGTTCGCGTCTGCAGTCTACGTACGGATTGCCAATGTAGCCGTCATGGCATCGACATAACGCTATATGGTTTTGCACACGACATTCGGCTCTCGGCGAGCAGGGATTATCGTACACGCAGGGATTGATACATTGCGCGTTAATACATTGCCGGTCACCGGGACAGTCGCTGTTTGATGTGCATCCGACCACCATGCACCTGTCCATGGGATTGCCGCGATAACCACTCAGGCATCGGCATTCGGCACGATTTCTAAACACGTAGCACTCGGCATTGATTCCGCAAGGGTCTCGTATCAGGCAAGGATTGATGCAATTGCCATTGATGCATGCCTTGCCCGACTCGCATTCGGAATCAATGCGACAACCCACCGCGTGGCAAGCAATATTCGGATTGCCTTCGTAGCCCTCTTCGCACGAGCAAATCGGTCGATGGTTTTGCACGTAGCACGCACTATTCGAGCCACAATTGCAGGGGTTCTTGCACATGCGATTGATACAGGCTTCATTGGATGAGCATTGATTATCAGAGGTGCAGCCCGGTGGACTGGGAACAATCACCGCATGGCATTCGCCATCGTCGTTGGGCACCCAACCCTCAGGGCAGGTGCAAATCATTGTCCGTACTGGAATTGTATCCAAGACGGAGCATTGAGATGTTCTGTGACACGGTGACAATTCATGGCAGGGATTCACGCAGGAGTTCTTGATGCACGCCAGTTTGCTGGGGCAGTCGACGTCGAATTGGCATTCCGCCTTGCCGGCAATGATTGCGGGCGCCGTGCAGTACGATAGGGGATTACCTTCGGGCAGGTGCGGTGGGCACATACAGCCAGCAGCATGGTTTTGGGCGTAGCAGATGGCATTTTGTGCACAAGGTGGATTGGCATGGTGGGAACACGGGTCAATGCAGCGCTGCTGAATACACGCTCGATTTAGCGGACATTCGGCATCAACATGACACTCGGCACGTTCGCATCTCTCGTACGGATTGCCCATGTAGCCGGAGGGACAGCGGCAGGATGCACGGTGGTTACTGCCGTAGCATTCAGCGCTGGTGGCGCAAGGATCTCCTAATATGCACGGATTGATGCATTGACCGTTGTAGCATTGTTTATCACCCGCACATTCATTATCGCTCTGACAACCCACTGAAAAATTAATGTGAGTTAATAGTGTCGAAGAATTGCGTACAAAATTAAACATACGTAATTCACAGCCCGTTTGTGGATTGCCCGAGTATCCAGGACGGCAGTAACAGATGGGATAATGATTTGTAACGCGGCATTCGGCATGGGGCCCGCAATTGCAAGGACTCACACATCTTGCATTGACGCACGCTTCTGATCGGGCACACTCACTGTTTGATTTACAGCCGACAGTTGGTTCAACCGCTATAAGTTTGGCTGTTAATATTAACTTCTGCAGGGCATGATTAGTAAACTTACGTGGAATACATTCAATTTTCGGGTTTCCTTCATAACCGGATGGGCAACTGCAAATTGCCTGATGTCTGTTTACAGAACAGAATGCGCCAATTGCACATGGTTTATCATAGAGACACGGATTAACGCATCGGTCATTTCGGCACATTTTGTCGTAAGTACAATCGGAATCTGTGAAGCATTCGGGTACTGGCGTAATCGTCGGTGTTTTAGGTACTAAAATAACATCTCCTATTGTTAAACGGAAAAATCAGTGGTAAGAAAGGCTTACTGTTGATGCACTCTACATGGGGATTCCCAGTGTATCCAGGCGCACAACTGCACAGGGCTTGATGGTATTTCGCATTACATTGTGCATTGATACCGCATAAATCAACGCTGCACGCGTCCCGGCATGAACCTCGGATGCATTTCTGACTGTCTGAGCAATCGGTGTCCACATGACACTGCGCTTGATCATACATGATGGTTCTGCACCGTCCGTTATTGTCTATGAAGGTATCAGGTGGACATTGACACATAATGGTGCGCAATGGTAGCGAATCGAGTACTCTGCATTCCTGATCTATTGAGCAGACGCTATTGCTTGCACATGGATTCTGACAACGGGCATTAATGCAAGCCAGCTGGCTGGGACAATCCGAATCGGATTTGCATTCGGGTTCTGGTGTTCTGGGTGCAACGCATTCGGAATATGGATCGCCATTTGTTCCAACCGGACATTTGCAAATGGGTTGATGGTTAATACCGGTACAGCGAGCGGTGGTGGCGCAGGACTCTGCATCGCAAACAGGTCGGCAGACCCTGTTTAAGCGGTCACAGGCTTCATGATCGGCGCAGTCTTCATTAAACTGGCACACGCCTGGGATGCAGGATATTAATGGATTGCCCTGAGTACCGAAAGGACATTGGCATTTTGCTCTATGAGATTGTACGGTGCATTCGGCACCACGTCCGCAAGATGTAGTTGAACAAGGGTTGTAACAGTTCTCATTGATGCATGCTTTGTCATACGGACAGTCCTGATCGACCTTGCATTCAGCTAAAGAGAATAATACTATTTTTATCCATCCGTGACTAGTTTCAAGGTAGACTTACGTTTATAGCATAACACTTGAGGATTTCCGCCCCATCCTTCTGGGCACCTACAAGTGGGATGATGTTGATTTGTTTGACAATGGGCGTTATTTCCGCAGGGATTTGCCAGCGCACATGGGTCTTGGCAGCGTTGGTTAATGCATGCTCGATCGTTTGCACATTCAGAACTGATAGTGCATTCTGCTTTACTTTGTGGTGCTACGAAGGGTTCATGTTTAAATATGTAGTTCAGAGCTAACAAGATAGTGTTACCTTGGGCACATTTTATAAATGGATCGCCAATTAAACCGTTCGGACATCTGCATACGGCTTTGTGATTGGTTGGCGTACATTCAGCCGTTAATGCGCATGGGTTCGCAACGAAACAAGGATTAACGCATTGCCTGTTCAGGCATGTTTCACTCAAGGAACAGTCGTCACTTGTTTGGCATCCAATGGTGTCTTGTGGAGCTAAGAAATCTAAAGTTAGTATAACGCATAATGTGAATGAAGCTTAGAATTATTTAGTGTTGCTGTATTTTGGATTGGAATTAGTAAAGGGATGTATTGGGAATATGCTGAAAACTCAAATAAAATATTAGTTAGAGCCAACATTAACTCTGTATTACCTTTGCGACATTCCTTTTCTGCGTCTCCGACATAACCAGGCAGACATAAACAGGACATTGTACGTAATGGCAAGGTATCCACCACTGTGCATTCGGCGTTAAAGCCACAAGGTTTCGTGACTACACAGGGATTTTTGCAGGTGCCAGAGAAGCAAGCCAGTTTACTAGCACAATCGCCGTCCATTTTGCATTGCGGTTCCGCCTCGATCGGTGCCACATTGCAGGATATTAATGGGTTACCAATATAACCCGGAGGGCAGGAACATTGCGGTCTATGATTGTTCACGTGGCAAATTGCAGCAAAGCCGCAGTTACAAGGATCTTCACAGCGTTCGTTTCGACACGCTAGATTGTAAGGACATTCCTCGTCGCTAGTGCATTCGGGTCTTTCGCATCTAACCTGGGGATCGCCTCGGAAACGATCCGGACAATAACAGCGTGCTCTGTGATTTGAATCGGCTTTACAGAATGCATTTATTCCACACTGAGTGTACAAGCATGGATCGACGCATTCTCTGTTAACACAAGATTGCACCGCTGGACATTCCGAATCCGATCTACAGCCGACTATAAAGAGAACCGTCAATAACTCCACTTTTCAACTCTAATTTAAACTTACTCTCAACGCAGGCACTTCGCGCGTTTCCAGTGAATCCTTCTCTACAAATGCATACAGGACGATGGATATGCACACGACATTCGGCATTGATGCCGCATATATTGTGAATGCAAGGATTAATGCATTGTTCGTTGATACATGATTTATCTGACGAGCACTCGGAATCATGGGTGCATTCTGGTTTTGGTAACTCAACTGCCTGTACACGGCATTGTATCTCAGGTACGCCGGCGTATCCAGCGGGACATGTGCATATCGCTTGATGATTGATTGCTTGACAAAGCGCATTCAGGCCGCATGCACCTTTGCATGGATCTTTACACTTCTGCGCATAGCACGCTCGGTCTCTTGGACAATCTGGGTTGATGACACATTCGGGGTATATACACGTAGCTGCTCCATTGTGCACTCGGCACTGTCCATTTGCTTTGCATGGTGACGGATTGCAGGGATCAACTGGTTCGGCTTGCACTTCTCTGCAGAATGTGAACGGATCACCAACCATGGGTGCCGGGCAACTGCATACAGGACTGTGGTTGATGACCTGACAGACTGCGTTAAAGCCGCACACGCCGGGACAGGGATCAATGCATTTCAGATTAGAGCAAGCTTGATTTCGGGCACAATCAGCACTTATGGTGCATTCGGGTCTACAGCCGCCATTGTTGGGACTTCCAAAGAATCCAGGCAAACATTCGCATATTGCGGTTTGGCCAGTCCGGCGACATATCGTGTTTGTGCCACATGGACTGGGATTGCATGGATCCGTTTCAATCGGTGTTGCTGAAATAATTAGAATATTAGTTAGAGTTGTTAATTTTTGTGTGTGTGCGTTGGGAACCTACCTTGAGGTGGAATTAGATGACACACTTTGAATGCATCTCCGGTATAACGCGACAAACAAGTGCAGATGGGAATATGATTTGTTACGTCGCATTGTGCGTTAATTCCACAGGTACCCGGGCATGGGTCTTGGCATTTGTTGTGGATGCAAGCGCGATTTCTTGGACAATCAGAATTTGCTATGCATTCGGGGCGGCAACCATCATAAGGATTTCCGCGGTATTCAGCAAGGCATTCGCAAACCGCTTGCTCGTATTCAACGCGGCATAGTGCATTTGACCCACATGGTGATGGTTGGCATGGGTCTCTCTTTGCTGGTGGTGGTAGTGGTGTTGCTGCATAGAACAATTTGTTAGAATTTGTTGAGAAGATATCGCAATTCAAGTAATTCAAGAAAAGAATTAGAACAGAATAGAAATTGTGCATAATAACAACATATATTGCTGCTTACGTGGTGGTTTTGGTTGGCATAACGTAAACGGATCTCCGTAATAACCGCTTACACATACGCAATTCGGGACATTATGAATCACATGGCATTCCGCGTTAATACCGCAAGACCCCGGACATGGGTCTCGACACTTCATATTTATGCATGCCAAATTCGATGGACATTCGTGATTCGTTACGCATTCAGGTCTACAATTCGGTGGGGCACCAATGTAGTTGGGCAAACAAGAGCATGTGTATTGCTCATTGGGCAATGCGGCGCAAATTGCGTTCGGGCCGCATGGCGATAGCACACAGGGATCTCTGGGAATCTCAATTGGTCTTGGTCTTTCTTCCGCTGTGTATATATAATGGTCATATTTCTGGGCTTAAATTATAAATATGCGTAACTTACGTATAGGGTAACATCTGGTGAAGGGATCGCCAGTATATTTTGGTGGGCAACTACATACTGGACTGTGGTTAATGACCTGACACTCTGCGTATATACCACAGGTTCCTGGACACGGATTAATACACTTTTGCGCAACACATGCTTCATTTAATGCACATTCAGCGCTTGTCACACATTCCGGTCGGCATGTTGGAGGATTACCTATATAACCTGGGACGCAAGAACAAATTGCTTGTCCATTAATTTCCCTGCATTGACTGTAAGGTCCACAGGGGCTTGGGCTGCATGGGTGGCTGGGTTCAGGCACTGTAAGTCATTATAATAAGTCTTCCATATTATAAAAGTTAACTTAACGTACGTTCTACTTTGTGGCATATGAAAAATGGATCTCCAGAATAACCTTGTATGCAGGTACAAACTGGTATATGGTTTAAAACGGCGCATTCTGCATTTTGTCCACATGTATTTGGACAAGGATCTTTGCATTTGTTTGTCAAGCATGCAAGGTTTAGAGGGCATTCGTTGTTTAGTGTACATTCCGGTCTACATCCCCTGTAAGGATCACCATGGAACTCTGGCAAACAAGTGCATATACCATTGTGGCATTGTGTATTTGCACCGCACGGCGATGGATTGCATGGATCTGTTACTACAGGATCCATTTCTGTAAAGTACACATGTAGAAGAAAACAAGCATTGGGCAATTTTAGAGGGTTCTTACGCGGTGGTGGATTTGGATAGCAGTTATTAAACGGATTTCCTGTATATCCATGTGGACAAGTACAAATTGCAATATGTTGAACAACTTGACATAGAGCGTTTGCTCCACAAGATCCTGGACAGGGATCTTTGCATTTCTCCCTAATACATGCCAGGTTACTGGCACATTCCGGATTGATTGTGCATTCTGGTCGGCAATGCGGTGGATGTCCAATGTAATTAGGCAGACAAGAACAAGACGGCGAATTGCCTACTTCCCTGCACTGCGAGTATGGACCGCATGGTGACGGAATACAGGGATTTACATATACTGGTTTTGGTGGATCCAGCATGGGGGCTACAATATATGTAAAAGTCAAGCTTTGTTATAGTCATTCATCGCATTCTTACGTGGTATAGGATAGCATCTACTGAAGGGATCACCAGTATGTCTTGGTATGCATGAACAGACTGGATTATGATTGATTACATTACATTGAGCATTGAGACCGCAAATGCCATTGCATGGATTTATGCATTTATAATTTACACATGCTTTGTCTAATGAACATTCAGAACTGACTGTGCATTCGGGTCGGCATCCAGGTGGGCTTCCGATATATCCAGGCAAGCATGAACATATTGCTTGTTCATTTAATTCACGGCATTGACTGTTTGGCCCACAAGGACTTGGGATACATGGGTTCACAGGGTCATGTTGGACAGCTAAAATATATCAATTAGAATAACTTTTCTATACATTTCTGGCTTATTACGTTCAGGCGGAGGTATAATATGACAATATCGGAATGGATCGCCAGTATATCCAGCGTGACAAGTACACGATGGTAAGTGGTTTATCACATGACAATTGGCGTTCTGCCCGCATGTGCCTGGGCATGGATCTTTACACTTATTATTCATGCATGCCTTATTCGACGGACAATCTGTGTTTAAAACACACTCAGGTCGGCATCCTTCATACGGATTTCCAAAATGATCTGGTATACAAATGCAGGAACCAACGTTGCCACGTTCTTTGCATAACGCATTTACGCCGCAAGGTGAAGGCGAACACGGATTAATTGGCGTTTCAACTGGAACTATATGTACGTTTTCCATGGAAAGCTAATGGAAAATATGAAATGTTCACTTACGTGGTGGAATTGTGCATAATCGGTATGCATCTCCAGTGTAACCGGAAAGACAGACGCATTGAGGAGTGTGACTAATTACACGACATATTGCATTTTGTCCGCATACACCAGGGCATGGGTCCTGACATTTTTGGTTGATACAAGCCAAATCGTTTCTGCATTCCTGATTATTGATACATTCTGGTTTACAATTTGGTGGTGAGCCAACAAATCCTGTTAAACATGAGCACGACGGGGCATCATTTACAACGCGACATTGAGAATTTGGCCCGCATGGGCTCGGAGAACAGTGATTAATAATAACTGGGTCGTCGTCTGAAAGATAATATAGATTTTGTTTGGGTCTTGTTATGTAAAGAATAGAAAACTCACAGATAACTTGGCATCTAATAAATGGATCGCCGGTGTGTTTATGTGGACAACTGCAAATTGGATTGTGATTGACTACTTGGCAGTGCGCCATTAAACCGCAGGTGCCAGGGCACGGATCGATGCATTTTTGATTGACGCATGCTTCATTTAATGGGCATTCAGAACTAGTAACGCATTCGGGCCTGCACGTAGGAGGTGCTCCAATATATCCTTGCAAGCAGGAACATATCGCTTGTCCATTAATTTCACGACATTGACTATTTGGTCCGCAAGGACTTGGATGGCATGGATTTGTTATAATAGGTTCTGCAATAAAATTGAATCTATCAAATGGACTACTTGAAAAAGATATAAATTCGTACCGATGATAGGTGTGCATAAAACAAACGCGTTTCCGGTAAATCCAGTCATACAAGAACACATCGGAATATGATTGATGACTGCGCACTCTGCATTCTGTCCGCATGTGCCAACGCAAGGATTTTTACACTTATTACGTATGCACGCCAAGGTTCGGTCGCAATCACTGTTTAAGACACATTCGGGTCGACAACCGCGGTAAGGATCACCCTGATATTCAGGCAAACAGGAGCAAACACCATTGTGGCACTGTGCATTCGGTCCACAGGGCGATGGATTACATGGATCCGATTCCACCGGTTGGGGTGCTAAATAAGACTTATAGTTTCATAGGTCGATTACATCATTTGATCGTAACTTACGTGGCGGTGGTTTTGGATAGCAATTTGTAAACGGATCACCCGTATAACCATCAATGCACGAACAAATTGGTGTATGATTGATTACGTTACATAATGCATTTGCACCACATGATCCTGGACAAGGATCACGACATTTTTCTTTCATACACGCAAGATTACTTGCGCATTCCGAGTTAATTGTGCATTCCGGGCGACAATTTGGAGGGCTTCCTATATAGCCTGCTAAACAAGAACAAGAGGGTGCACCTCCTATATCTCTACATTGTGAAAAGAGTCCACATGGCGAAGGCAAACAAGGATTGATGTATATGGGTGGTGGTGGATCTTGCACTGGTGCTAAAATGTCAACAATAAGAATAAACACTATCTGGTAGATATTGAAACTTACGAGGAATAGGGTAACATCGCGTAAATGGATCCCCAGTATAACCTGATTGACAGGAACATATTGGACTATGATTTTGAACATTGCATTGAGCCATGAGACCACAAACGCCAGGGCACGGATCCGCACATTTCTGATTTATGCACGCTTTATTTTGTGCGCATTCTGTACTAACAGTGCATTCAGGCCTGCAAGATGGTGGGCTTCCTATGAATTCAGGCAAGCATGAGCAAACGGCTTGTTGATTGATTTCTCGGCATTGAGAGTTTGGACCACATGGTGAAGGATTGCAAGGGTTAACGGGCTCATGTTGAACTACAAATGAAAACGGTTACTTGAAAATCACTTTAAAGCTATCCTGCATACTTTCTGGTGGTGGTAGATGGCAAAATCGGAATGGGTCTCCCGTATATCCAGGCCAGCACGTGCAAGTTGGTAGATGATTGATAACCTGGCATTCAGCATTTTGAGCGCATGTGCCAGGACAAGGATTTTTACATTTATTGTTTATGCACGCCTTATTTGATAAGCAGTCAGAATTAAGTACACATTCCGGCCGACAGCCTTCATAAGGATTGCCAATATAGTCCGGCAGACACATACACGAGCCGACATTATTGCGTTCTTGGCAATTTGCATTAGAACCACATGGATTTGGGAAACACGGATTTAAAAATTCTTGTGGTTTTGGTGCTGCAAACCAAAATCATTCTCATAGAATATTGAAAACTGGGCTAAAATGAAGAAATTACCTTCAATTATATTGCATTGCGTAAAAGGATTGCCGTTGTGTCCTGATAAACAAATGCAATTCGGGACATGACTCACAACCCGACATTCCGCATTTAATCCACATATTCCTGGGCAGGGATCTTTACATTTTTGATTAATACATGCCAATTGATTGGAGCATTCGCTGTTGCTAATACATTCGGGTCGGCAATTTGGTGGACTACCCACAAATTGTGGCAAACACGAACAGGATGGTGATTCATTTACTACGCGACATTGCGAATTAGGGCCGCATGGCGATGGTTGACATGGATCCTGTATAATTACCGGCTCCTCTTCTGCAGTATTGACAAATTAATTATTTGAATGAAAATTATTTCCTTCTTCAACTTACGTTTAACTTGACATCTTATAAATGGATCACCGGTATAATGGTTGGGGCAGCTACAAATTGGATTGTGATTCACTACTTGGCAAATGGCACCGATTCCACAAGTTCCTGGGCAAGGATCAATGCATTTCTGGTTTACACATGCTTGATTTAAGGCACATTCTGAACTCGTTATGCATTCTGGTCGACAAGTTGGAGGACTGCCTATGTAACCGGGCACGCAAGAACATACCGCTTGCCCATTTATTTCACGACACTGACTATTCGGACCGCACGGCGATGGATTGCATGGGTTCACGTGAACTGGTTCTTGAAGTTTATGACACGCCACGAATGCATTTCCTGTATATGTAGGTATGCATGAACACATCGGAATGTGATTAACGACACTACATTCAGCGTTTTGGCCGCACGTGCCCACGCATGGATCTTTGCACTTATTGCGAATACATGCCAGATTTCTATTGCAATCGCTATTCAGAACGCATTCGGGTCGACAACCTCGGTACGGATCACCTTGATAATCCGCTATGCAAGTGCATATACCATTGTTGCATTGCGCATTTGGTCCGCAAGGTGACGGATTGCATGGATCCGTGGCAAGGGGTTCGACAGCTATAAATTAACATAATTTAGCTAAATTAAAGTTAAAATAATCTATTCCTTACGTGGTGGCGGTTTCGGGTTGCAATTTGTAAAGGGATTACCAATATATCCATCGTAACAACTACAAATCGGTGTATGATTTATGACTGTACAAACTGCATTAGTTCCACATGATCCAGGACAAGGATCTTTGCATTTGTTTCGAATACAGGCAAAGTTGCTGGCGCATTCAGAATTGATGGTACATTCAGGCCTGCAATTTGGTGGCGCTCCAATATAATTAGGCAAACAGGAACATGATGGGGTTTCGCCAACCACTCTACATTCAGCATTTGACCCACAAGGCGAAGGTACACACGGATTAACTATTATTGGTTTTGGAGGATCTTGCACAGGGGCTGAAATTGTAACAATTAGTTTTAAAACTGGCAAATTTTGTCTGAAGTCTTACGTGGCAATGGATAACATCTCGTGAATGGATCGCCAGTGTTACCGGAATTGCACGAACAAATCGGACTATGGTTTATAACATTGCATCTAGCGTTAAGTCCGCACGTGCCAGGGCATGGATCAATACATTTCTGATTAACGCAAGCCTTGTCATGAGCGCACTCAGAGCTGACAGTGCATTCGGGCCTACATACTGGTGGGCTACCAATATATTCGGGCAAACAAGAGCAAACAGCTTGCTCATTAATTTCACGGCATTGACTGTTTGGTCCACAAGGTGACGGCGTACACGGATTAATTGGTTCATGTTGTACAGCTAAAATATGAAAAAGTAAATACGTTTGTACAAGTTTTATAGTAGAAAACGCCTACGTTCTGGAGGAGGCAAATGGCAATATCTGAATGGATCGCCGGTGTAAGCTGGTAGACATGTACAAGACGGTAGATGATTAATCACTTGGCAAATAGCGTTTTGGCCACATGTTCCGGGACATGGATCTTTACATTTGTTGTTGATGCACGCCTTATTTGAAGGGCAATCGGAATTTAGCGAACATTCGGGTCGACATCCTTCGTAAGGATTGCCAATATATTCCGGCAAACAGATGCATGCCCCAGCGCCGTTGTGTTCTTTGCAAATTGCATTAGCGCCGCACGGTGATGGCACACAAGGAGTAGCGGGTTCGCTTATCACAGGAGCTTCTTGTTTTATATGGCACTGTATAAAAGGATTGCCCTCAAAACCAATAATGCAAACGCAATTTGGAGTATGTGATACAACTCGGCATTCGGCATTCTGGCCACATATTCCTGGGCAAGGATCTTTGCATTTCTGATTGATGCACGCCAGATTACTAGCGCATTCATTGTTGCTTATGCACTCAGGACGACAATTTGGTGGAGACCCGATAAAGTTAGGTAAACACGAACAGGATGGGCTCTCATTAATTTCTCTACATTGGGAATTCGGTCCGCACGGCGAGGGTTGACACGGATTTACAATCACGGGTGGATCATCTGAAATCGCTCATTTCAATAAGAAATATTTAAAAATTATATTGTGCGACGTACAAATAATCGGTTGACATCTGGTAAATGGATCTCCGGTATGTCCATTCGTACAAGAACAAATTGGATTATGATTTACAACTTGACAAATTGCATTAATACCGCATGAGCCAGGACAAGGATCAATGCATTTCTGATTAACGCAAGCTTCATTTAGTGAGCACTCTGAGCTTGAAACACATTCCGGTCTACAGGTTGGTGGGCTACCTATAAATCCTGGCACACAAGAGCACACTGCTTGTTCATTTATTTCACGACATTGACTGTTTGGCCCGCATGGACTAGGATTGCAGGGATTTATTTTAA
>JARJDR010009534.1:0-17748 GCA_030264135.1 Myllaena sp. GC000078 | reverse complement strand
TCGTTCATGGCGAATGCGCCGAGTACGCCGAGTACGCGTTTGAAATGCAGATTGCGGCCGCGCGCAATTTCATCCTTCACCACTATGATGAGCAAATCGCGCTGCTGGTCCAGACGCCGCTCAATTTCCTGTTGGAGTTCTACCGCGCGCTGAAAGTATTTATGGCCCATGATCACAGGTTCACAAAGGTGGGTTTATGAGGGTAGAATGGAATAGGTTGAAGTTAATGGCTCTTCTGCCATTTAGTTTGGTCATTCCGTTGAGACAGCCCACCATCTTGAAAACGCAGCTCACTTTGATGAAACGGCACACCATGGTCATGCTATTGAGACAGCTCACCACGATCTTGGTCATCATGGTTACTCGATAGTAGATAGTCATTATGAAGAGGAGGTACCTCACTTTACTGAAACGGTACACCACGATCTTGGTCATCATGGTCACTCGATGGTAGATACGCATCATTACGAAGAGGAGGTACCTCACTTTGTGGAAACGACACACCATGGTCATTCCGTTGAGACAGCACACCACGATCTTGGTCATCATGGTCACACGATGGTTGATACTCATCACTACGAAGAGGAGGTACCTCAGTTTGTGGAAACGACACACCATGGTCATGTTATCGAGACAGCTCACCACGATCTTGGTCACCATGGTCATTCGATAGTAGACACTCATCATTATGAAGAGGAGGTACCTCAGTTTGTGGAAACGACACACCATGATCATGTTATTGAGACAGCTCACCACGATCTTGGTCATCATGGTCACTCGATTGTAGACACTCATCATTACGAAGAGGAGGTACCTCAGTTTGTGGAAACTGTACACCACGGTCATTCCATTGAGACAGCCCACCATCATGAAAACGCAGCTCACATTGCTGAAACGGCACACCATGGTCACTCGGTGGTGGATACTCATCATAACCATGAAGAAACAGTTGAAATGGGTCACTTTGCTGAAACGACAAACCAAAATCATGCTATTGAGACAGCTCACCACAATCATGGTCACACGGTGGTAAATACGCATCATTATGAAGAGGCACCTCAAATTACCGAAACGGTTCATTTTGCTGAAACGAAAAACCATGGTCACATAGATACAGCTCGCAATCATAAAAAGGCAATTCACGTTACTGAAACGAAGAAACATGAGACAGCCCACCATCGCAAAAACGAAGCTCAGTTTGCTCAAACGACACACCATGATCATGCCGTTGAGACGGTCCACCACAATCGTGAAGAAACCGCCCATCATGGTCACTCGATGATAGATACTCACGGTCATAGTCATACCATGGAGACAGCTCACCACAAGCATGAAGAAGTCCCTCAGTTTGTTGAAACAATCCATCATGTCCATGCACCAGTGGCACCACAGTTTACTGAAATGGTACACCATGGTCATGCGATTGAGACGGCCCACCATAACAACGCAGAAGCAATTCACCATGCAATTGAAGACATTAGGCAATTGTCTAACGAAGCCAGCGGGAAGTTTATCCAGACGGCACACCATGTAGACCACCATCACGAGGACCATGTTGTTCCCGTTGAGTACGAAGTGCATCAGTTCGAGGAATGCATCCCAATGCATGTGTCGCACGTGTCGCATATGTCGCATATTGAAGAACCCATTGTCCATACCGTCAGTTACGAATCGGTACCGTCCGGTTACCACGAGATATCTAACACTTTCCATGTTGACTCATCTTTATCTGACGATAGCCTGCCAATAGACTTTCACCATGTCCACGTAGACGGCCACAACACGGGCGGTTACGAAGCGGTACCATCTGCTTACCACGAGTACATTGTCGATTCAGCTTTACATGACATCGGTCCGGCAGTAGACCATCAAGTCCACGTAGACGGTCACAACACCGGCGGTTACCATGCGGGAGCATCTGGTTACTACGAGAAATCTAACGGATACCATGATTTCCACATAGACGGTGGCGACGCACACCATGGCGGTCACAATACCGTCAGCTACGAAACGGTACCATCAAGTTACCACGAGGTATCCAAGGGTTACCATGATTTCCACGTAGAGGGTGGCGGCGCGCACCATGGCGGTCACAACACCATCAATTACGAAACGGTACCATCAGGTTACCATGAAATAACCAACGGTTACCATGTTGATTCGTCTTTATCTGACATCGGCCCGACAGTAGACTTCCATAATGTCCACGTAGATGGTCACAACACCGGCGGTTACCATGCGGCATCTGGTTACCACGAAATATCCAACGGCAACCATGATTTTCACGTAGGCGGAGGCGCGCACCATGACGGTCACAACGCCGTCAGTTACGAAACGGTACCATCTGGTTACCACGAGGTATCCAACGATTTCCACGTAGACGGTGGCGGCGCGCACCATGGCGGTCACAACACCGTTGGTTACCATGCGGTACCATCGGGTTACCATGAAATATCCAACCGTTTTTATGTGGATTCGTCTTTACCTGACAGCAGCACCGGCGGTTACCAAGCGGTAACCGTGTCGTACGATGATGAACCCTACCCGTCTGCCTACCCTACCAGTCAGTCCGCTGCTGAGTATGTGACGGGTCGCCCCTATTAGGCCCATTAACAACCCCTCCTTACTATTACTGTTACTCTGCTATCTATTTTAGTTTAGTTGCAAATATTCCCTACATGTACCATTGGGAATACCATCAATAAAAATTGCATTGATGAATATGGCCGTTTAATTATTGCCTCAGTTTTAACGAGCAACAGGTCAACAACCACAGGGCTATGACCTACCCTGTGAACAACCCTAATTGTTTGGGCCTTTTGTAATTGGTCGCTGTTCTAGCTATTCAAATCATATGTATCACCTTGTAATCGTATTATTCGGCAATTAATTTCTGCATATCAATTACTGATAATGAGTTTGTACTTTTTAATTGACCATTCACATAAACACCGATGCGGAACGGCCGGACGAGATTATACGATCTTCAACAATGCGAATATTAAGTATCGCACCAGCAAATTGCGGTACGCAGTAAGTAACCAGCCCAGGAACCAACATGCAGCTACTATTGGTGATTACCATCAGTCTAATTGCATTGGACAATTGTCTAGCATGGGACATTGAAAAGGACCACAAAGAAGGTAGTAAAATACCTACCACTAAAATGCTGGTATACCCAATAACCTACCCGATTGATAGAGCACTACTACAACGATGACTTCCATGCCGAGAGTCCACTAGCATCGTTCGGCTTCAAGATAGGGGGGTTAAAGGCGTACTTCTCGATCGCGGCCGATCTCTCCGACCTGCAGGTCAAACCGGAAGTGGACCAAAAGCTGCAGATGGCCGCCAGGCACATCCTGGAGACGTTCGGCTTCTACGAGCCGAACAAGCAAGGTCCGCATCAGATGGACTACGAGGAGTATGGTACGAAAGGGAGCGCTGAACTTGAATCGACGTTGAGCATACCATCACAGGATGGTATACCGATCGTGTCGGCGGAGGATGAAGTAGGGCGACGCTCGCTTATCCTCCCATCGGTACCACAGGTTCTGAGTCTGGGTACAGACGTGCCGGTACCAACGGTCAGTGTACCGGTACCGACAGTCGGTGATGTACCAACGAAACGCCCGCGCAAGGAACGGAAAAAGAAGGCTCACGCCAAGTACTGGAAGCACGTATTGGGCGACATCGGGCATCTCCACGCGAATTAGTCACACCACATGTAATTCTCTGTTTTATTGTATTGGTACCCAATAAAATTGATGGTATACCCAATTCGTGTTTTGGGTAATTCTCTATAAAGTCATTACGGAAAGCGTGAAATACGATTCATCCAAATATGGACGGCGCTCATTTGTAAGACTTCTTATAAAAACAGCCAACCGTCCACGGCACACCATCAGTTGCAAGCCGCAGACATGAACGCCAAACAGTTCGCTACTCTAATGTGCATTGCCACCTTCTTAGGGGCTGCAATGGCTTTTAAGAGAAACGACGAATGTGAACAGCCGCCGTTGAATAAAATTGAAGGTATGCTCGCAAAAGGTATACCATCAAATTTCAGAAATTGAACAAGTCCTTTACAGATCAGATGCCCATGAACATGATGCAGATGGAGCTGAAAGGAGCCAATAGGTCACCGCGTTCCATGATGTGCTTGGAAGAGGACGCTATGCGCATGATCAGTCGGTCGGCGCTGCGAGAACTTCAGATCTACGGCTTCAACCCCGATCTGTAATCATCGTCTTACAAAGGCTTCAAATAAATCACTATGACCATGGTCGATTCTAACCCAAAACATTGAATAAACCAATTTACTGATAACACCAGCAAAATAATGGGAGTGTTGATTGCGGAAAGAAACACAATGGACGGCGGAGATGTTAATTGCGTTGTCACTCAACGCGATTTTCACCTCTTCCACGCTTGTCATAACAACGATTACCTTTTCGATCCGTCGCGTCGCTTCCTGTTCCGGTATAAAAGCATTGCACGCATAGTGGCTGAGTAGTTAGTGTTCGGGCATGGAGAAGGTATTCCTGTGCGTTTTTGCCATCATGGCGGTTGGGGCCTGCAACACAGAGTCACCACCGCCCGTACCCAAAGAAGTGCTCGAAGCGATGATGGAGGCCTACAATAAGGCTGGCCAAAGAAAACTGGGTTGCGCAAAGAGCTCCAGCTCAACATCAGCCAGTGAGGATGAGGACGATGAGGATTATACCTCCATGACCACGATGCCCACTCTGTCACGGAACGCCGATATGGAAACGGAGGAGCGCTATACCGGTGTGGTGTGCTTCGACCAGCAGTATTTTGAGTACCTCGGCGACCACATCCGAGAAATACTTGAGGGGTACGTGGAGGACCCGCCGGACGGCTTGGACTCGCCCACCTTTTATACGGAGAGTAATTTCGATATGGATATGGGCGATAGGGGCTTTGACGACGAGCTACCCGGGTCTGATGAGGAAGTGACGGTAGAGGAAGATGAGATGGATGATGAAGATGGTGAGGAGGAGAAGGAGAAGGAAGAAGATGGGGCGGAACCGTTGGATCCAAAGAAACAAGAAGGTAATCCACCAGGATTGATGGTATTCCCCTGAACGGTATACCTGCAAATTGTGATTGCAGAAGAGTGGCGAACATTGTCGACGGTGCTTCATGACCTATTCATGCGCGCTCGCCAGTCGTCGTCGTAACTATTATGACCTTGGAAAACAACTTCTGCTACCCTACACAGTCCCCAATACGGCAAAGACCCGGCAATCTTAGCAATTAAGCAATTAAACAGTTATGAATAATGTATTATTGTTGTCAATAAATGTACACGCATGCGCTCAATGGGGCATTGTTGCATTGACACTGGAGTTTGTGATAACACCTTATCGCCCCACGCACATGGTGACCTTTTGATTGCAGCCTTGAGAACGCCTCCACTGCCAGCAACAATTTCATTTGCATGTAGATGATCAAAAATCTTAAATACACGTTATTCCTTTTGATGAAGCGGTAATGGCCTACCATCAAAACGCATTACCGGTGTTGATAACTGCCAGTTTCTCACGGTTTTCCACGCAATTTCACGTCGCACAATCGAATTGATTCGCCGCACGGAAATGACGGCCATAAGGACAATTTGCCACACCTCAAATGGCGTATAAAACATATAAAAGGTTCGTTTGGAGGGTACCTGCAGACACACCAGCAATCAACATGGCGCCTATAATGTGCTCACTAGTTGCAGCATACCTCCTGTTGCTGTCTGCTGGTACCCATGCTCGAGGTAGGTTGTAACACTGCCCCACACGCAGTTCCAGATTAAATTGAGTGTAGCTATTTGTGGCCTAGCACCCTACCAGGAGACTAGCCGATTCGGCATTCGCGACAAGTACATGAACAACCCGTTATCAGCGGCGCCCGACTTCCAAGTGATCAACAGTTATCCGCAGTTTTTACAAGATTTGTGCATGCCATCAATGGTGACGCAGCCACCCCCGCGATGCGATTACGATTTCCCGCAATTGGATGCGTTTGATTCGCGCCCGCAATTCAATCCGTATGGAATGCAAGCCACCTACAGGCAGCATTCACCCTACCAACAGATGCCCTACCTGCCGGTTGTACCCTACCAGCAGCCGCTGCCGCCGCTGCCGCCGCAGACGACGCCGGCCCCACAGAAAATGGGTGTCATCGAGACCGCGATTCGCGACTGGGGCAACATAGTACATGGTACCCTATCGAATCATTTGCCGGCCGTCGACAATGTGCTCCACAAACTACATCCGCAACCGGGTGCAATAATTGAATAGGTTTTACTTCTTCTTGATTGCTTGCCTTGGCCTGAGCGAACCTAACCTTATCAATTTTATCAATATTTGCTTGAATAATGACTTATTAAAATGCTTAATCACATTATCCGGAGTGCATGTTTTAATTATTATCCGAGTGATGACTTATAACTTGCTTATACTTAAGGCGGGGGTGATAAACTTGTCGAAAACTTTGTACGGTTTGCATTGGCGATAGAGCCTCAAGGAATTCGTTTCATTGTTCATTGTTTGGTTTCGTCAATATTGATTCGGTTGTTTTGCGTCTGCGTTCAAACATCACTTAAGTCATTTTACTGCTTCGCGGAGAAAATGTTGGAAACTTTGGAATTTCAAAAATTGGGAAAGGTCATGGATGCATTCGTGCAGCGCACGTGTGCCGGCCAGATGTGACTTAAGTTAAGCCATTTGCGCACTGGCAATAAAAGAACTACCCCGAAAATGATTTTAGCAGATGTAAACAGCCTTCGCAACAGCTGTTGAGCTGCCCGAAAAAAGGTTCGTTGCGAATTAAGTCTTGTGACTTAAGTCACATTCCCAAATCATAAAATTTAAACTATTGTCATTTTTCGTATGCACGTTTTTGAGCGAAAGAAAAACAGTAGAAGAAAAAGTATTCGTTAAATCCAAAGAAAAAAACTTTTACTAGTAAAGTAAAAGTTTGCACTACAACGAAAGTGGATCGAATAATAATCACTGCGCATCTCAAGCAGCATCATTATGGTTCATTAATTCAACGATATTGACATAACAGCAACAACAAGCCACCATCAGCCACGTCTTCGGAACAACATCAAAGCCATATTCCAAGCATGTGCGACTTAAGTCAGATGCTGCTATAGTTAAACTATAAGTGAGTAGTTTTATTCCATATTTTATATCAGGCGCAACGCGTCGATTTGTGTATGTTGGTGCAACAAAGCCAGGTGCGCATCGCGCTGCGGCTTAAGTCGTACTTAATTAGAAGCAAGTTCGCGATAAAAGGCGGAAATACGCGCCGTGAAACTCCCACACTGACTATGTGTGTTTGATATGCACGTACATGCGCGCAGTGCGCGACGTAACTTGACTTAAGTACCATGCGCATGCAGCGATCATATCCGCAACTGCTCCGCATTGTGTGCTACAAACGAAACAACAAACGAAAATGTTGAATGTTGAAGAAGAGTGCCGCACTGCGCATCATCGCATGACTTAAGTCAGATCGGCGCAATAAATATTAAATTAGAAACAATATGCTACTCCGGCGATACATTTCCTATTAATTAACCATGTCTATCCATCTCATCTCTCTTAAGCAAGCAAGTGACTTAAGTCATTGTACCTGACTTAAAAATCAAGAAAATGACTTATTTGCTTAAGTCATGGTAAGTAATAAAAATACGAGATAGAAGTATTAACTATCAATATTTGACTTAAGTCACTTTATCATTGGACTGGACTTTGGGTCATAAAACCGCTCCGAGGGTAACTCCAACTCTCCAACATTGTTGCCCGCATCTGTGCCGAGCTGCTGAGCAAACTCTGCCGTTGTATGATGTATGTCATAACAAAGGGATAAGTCGCAAGTCAAATCCCAATCGTTATCGGCATCGATGGACGGCGAAGAGAATGATCTAGAATGCGCAAACAACTCATCAGCATCAGCATACATTCAAGTGCATTCGTACTTACACGCATCGGACGCGTACAAACATGCGCGGTGTGGCTGATAGGAGCCCGCTATTGGCAGTTTGTCATTCATCTCCGACGCGGCGCGCTGGCGGACGAACAGTGGGAGGGTGCGTGTGCGAGGACTGCTGAGTTATAAAAGCGCGTTCGGGGGTCGTGCGCAACTTCAGTTGTGCGGCGGTTGGTTTCGCTGGCGCAAGTTCGTTCCGGTTGCGCATCCCGGTGATTTCGCTTTCGCATTCACCACGTCCGACGAAGACGACGATGGCGGCCACCATGCGCGCGTTGCTGATCGCCGTCGCGACGCTCTTCGCCCTTCTACACGCGGGCCTCACTCATCCCATTGCTGCTGGTGAGTTTTTCGCTTTGTTTCTTTGATTTTTATCAAATTTTGGTAAAGTTACTTAAGTTAAGTAAAGTTACTTAAATTAAGTCATGTGACTTAAGTTCAGACTTTTTAGTTGCTTCTGTTAAGTCATGTGATTTAAGTCGGTTAAGTCGGGTTACTTAAGTTAAGTAAAATTTAAGAAATCAAGCACATTTTGCCCAAGTTAAGTAAAGTTGAAAAAAAGTTGATTAGTTGATTGCCAATGGATTAAGTACAGTAATATTTAAATTTGGATCGCTTAAATCAAATTGTTATCAAATTATGACTTAAATGTTATTTGTTGATGAAAAGAAATGTGTTTTCGATTCAATCTTTGACGTAAAGAACATAAATTTATCATTTTACAAGACAAGATTAATATGCAGTTTAATAATAAAATGTTTCGATTTGTCATATCAAGAATAAATTTAATTATAAACACTGTGATTAAGTGGTGATATAGTTAGAATAAACAATCGAGCGACTGGGGTCAGTCGACCGGCTCCGGGTCAGTCAAGGCGAAGGTTCATCAGCGCTTATCAAACCGTATCGCTTTCGGATTCAACTCTGCTGACTTGAGATTCGCGCAAATCGGCCTAGCAATAGCTGGCCGACGTCCGAAAAACCGCAACGGCAGCAGGAAAGTTCCCGCGCAAGTTCAACGCGAATTGCCGGCTGCCTTGAACTTGAACGGGACCGCCACTGGGGGCGGCGTGTGATAAGAGACCCCGAACGGATGATAAGCGACTTAAGCGCTTGACAACAGCCACCCGGCGCGGCGCCGGCGCGACGATTAGGTCATCGGGAAAAAATTCATTGCCCAAAATTAATCGATTTATCCAAACACACTTTAACTTTAATGAACTTCAGTCATTTAAGTGACTTGAGATAAACCGAAGTTTGCTTAAGTCATGTTGATGCATTTGATGATGGAACACACATGATGGAACGAGCGGTGATGTTTGCGTGTCGTCAGCGGAAACTGTTTGATTTTCGGACAATGGACGCGTCACAATGAGCGCTAATCGCCTGATGCGTATGCGACTTAAGTCATATTAATACATATGCATTGTTGTATGGTAGACTAGTAGACATTTTCCGAATCGGATGCGCTCTGATAAATTGCTGGGATGAATCACTGACCGATTTGGCAATCGGCAATAATGCGTGTTTGGCACAAATAACAACAATAACTAATTGTGTTATTGCTAATAATGCGTTTTGTTATCATCATGGCGGCCAGACCTCCTCTATTCATGCTGATGACCGAATTTTATTTCAATTTTTACCAATTTTTACCAACCAATGCAATGCGCGATTTTATTCATCTAATCAACAATATTGAGTTCATGGGATTTGCTTTCAATCGGTATATTGCTTTTGTGCGATTTATCAACCAGAACCCAAATATTGCCAGAATAGTAATTAGCATCTCTTTGGAAATGTTAGCACCGCTAAGTATTTAACCCCCTATGGTATGAAATACTATATAAAAGCATATCGCGTAGAATATTGTCGCTGTGTAAATATACGACGGTTTATAATATGTACCGTGTGAGAGCCAGCGACAATTTCGCTTGATTGTCCAATTCAATTGGATAATCACCGTTAGCGTTGCTGCTGCGACGCTGCTATAATTGACAGGAATATCTTCTCTCCAAGCGTCTCTCTGTTATCATAATAACTCTATGCAGTAATATAAAAAGGGATAGACGTTATTTCCGTTCCCTCCTTAACAATAGTAAAATAAATAGTTGATAATAATTAATTATAAGAGTATTAATTTGGGATTTGTTGTTGTTTCAGCTGATAAATGCCGAACTGGATGTCATGGTACACCAACCAACTTTAAATATGCGGAAGGCACCACTTACAAGTACAACCTGGAGAGCAGCGTTGACATCACCCTGTCCACGGCTGAAGGCCAGCAATCCGCCACCAAGGTGAAGGCGACTGTGCTGCTCAGCCAGCAGCCGCAATGCGTCCAAGTCTTGCGCGTCCAAAATCTGCAGATCTTCGGTGGCGATGGCAAGGTACCTATTCCAAACTCTAATTTAGACTTTAACTTAAAGACATCGCCTTGTCTTTAGAAAAAGGGTAGCATTCCGAACATCGAGAAGCCCATCAAACTCAACTTCCACGATGGGCACCTAGAGGACATCATCTGCGCGGAGCACGGCGACACGCAAGTCTCCCTCAACATCAAACGCGCCGTCGCGTCGCTGTTCCAAGCCGCCCTCAAGCACACCACCGAAACGGACGTCTTCGGCGTGTGCCCCACGTCCATCTCCACGCACAAGGACGCCTCGGGCGCAACAACCTTCACCAAAACACGCACGCTCAACCGCTGTTCGCATCGTGAGAGCGCCAAGCACGACTTCCTTACCACCGCCTTCAACCTTCACTCTGAGATCAAATCCAGTCCGATCTTGAAATCCGACTACACCTCCGAGATGCGTTTGAAGGACGGCGTTGTTGATCATGTCCTCGTCACTGAGAGCTACCTCTACATGCCGTTCTCGGTGGGCAAGAATGGTGTTCGTGCGTCGGTGGCTACCAAACTGCAGCTGGCCGGTAAGAGCAAGGACGCCCCGAAGACCAAGTGCACCGAACCCAAGTCGATCATCTTCGAGAACCCGCATCCGATGGTTGCCGACAAGAGCGACGTGAAGACGATCCTCGACGCTGTCAAGGACACGGCAAACAGCATCAAAGAAACGGTTTCCTCCAAGACGGCCAACAAATTCGGGCAGTTGATTGCCGTGATGGCGGCGGGTAAAAAAGACGATCTGCTTGCCGTCTACAACCAAGTCCAGAGCGGCGCTGGCTTTGCCGATAAGGAAAAAGGCAAGAAAGTCTTCTTGGATGCGCTCTTCCGTGCTGGCACCGGTGACTGTTTGGAGGTATCCATCCAACTTCTGAAGAGCAAGCAACTGAGTCCGTTGGAAGAGAAAATGGTCTACTTGGGGATGTCGTTCATTCGTCACGCAACACCCGAATCCATTACGACTGCAACTGGGCTGTTGGACGGGGCTAAAGTCCCTCGGGAAGCCTACCTGGGTATTGGCACCCTAGCAGCGCATTACTGCCGCCAGCACGATTGTCACAACATGGAGGCGACCAAAACCCTTTCGGCGAAGCTCCTTGCCAAGCTGAAGGACGGCAAAGCGGCGAATCGCGACCAGGAGAACGAAATGATCTCCGTCTTGAAGTCACTCACTAATATGAAGCACTTGGCTGATAATGTCGTCCCGAAGATTGTGGCGATTGCTCAGGACAAGAAGAACTCGATGCGGTTGCGTGTGACAGCCTTGGAGGCCTTCCACGCGGATGCTTGCAAGGATAAACTCCGTGATTCCGCTCTGGGTATCCTGAAGGACACTCAACAGGACTCTGAGGTGAGGATCAAGGCGTACCTGGCGCTTGCTGAATGCCCCAATGGAAAGATCGCTGCGGCTTTGAAGACCATCCTGGAGAACGAACCCAGTTATCAGGTGGGCGGTTTCATTGTGTCGCACATCCGCCATCTTCGCGCTTCCGCCAATCCCGATCACGAACTCGCCAAGCATGAGCTGGGCGCTGTGAACACCCTGAAACAGTTCCCAGTCGACCCAAGGAAGTACTCCTTTGCAAATGAGTTGAGCTACACGATGAATACTCTGGGTACCAGCGCTGCGGTGGAATCGCATGTCATCTACTCACAGCACTCTTTCTTGCCGCGTTCGACACACTTCAATCTCACCACCGAGGTGTTCGGGCACAAGATCAACGTGCTGGAAGTCGATGCACGTCAGGAGAACCTCGATGACCTGATGGAACACTACCTCGGACCTTTGGGTGTGTTGCGCAACAAAGACCCTGAAGAACTGATGAAGTCTGGCAAAGCCTCGCTGGGGAAAATCATGGAGCATCTTAAGGAACGTGTTCAGAAGACACGCAGCAAGAGGAATGTGCCCAAGAGCGAGATTGACGCCGTTGGCAAAGCGGTGCAGATCAAGACCAACGAGTTGAACACCGACCTCGATTTGGATCTGAGCATCAAACTCTTTGGTTCCGAGTTCCTTTTCCTCAGCCTGAACAACAACCTAGAGGAATTCACCGCAGACAAGCTCATTGATGAAGTGTTCAACTGCATTGATGGTGGGATTGAAAAGGCGAAGAACTACCAACATACCTTTACCCGAAACGGTGTCTTTTTGGACGCTGAGCTCGCATACCCCACAGCCAGTGGGTTTCCGCTGAAGCTCTCCGTGGAGGGCACCGACGCCGTGCAGCTGGTGGCGCACACGCAGATGGACATCAAGGCGCTGCTGCAGGGCAGCAAACAGGGCGCAATGCAAGTGAAACTCATCCCCAGCGCCAATCTGGAGTTGGCTGGTAGGTTGACCCTGGATGCTTCGGTGGTTGAAAGTGGATTGAAGACCATGTCCACCCTGCACACCGCCACCGGTGGTGCGTTGACCTTTGAGGTGTTTGCCAACGGCCTGGATGCCAAGTTCAGTCTGCCGATTGAGAAGCAAGAGATCATCAACGCCGACCATCAGCTGGTGTTTGTAACACGCGATGCTGGTCATGGCGAGGTGGATACGCCAATGAAGTTCGTGGAGAGCCGTCCGCTGGACATCTGCTTCGATCAGCTAGACCCCGTCATTGGTCTGACATTCTGCGCAGCATTGAACTCCCCCAATCAGCAGATCAACACAGGCACTTTCCTGCCCTACCCGCTGAATGGTAATGCGCAGTTGAACGTCTTCATCACACGTAGCCAACCCATCACTTACCACATCCGCGACGTGCTGCATCATGAAGACAAGAAGGGTTTCGAGTTTGTGGTGGAGACCCTGGATGCCAGTCAGAAACCCATGGTGAGTCTGAACGTGGAGGGTTTCGCTTACCCTGAGAAGTACATCCGTGCGTCGTTGGATTCGCCGATCAAGAAGGCGATGGTGGAAGCCCGCTTGGTGGACGCTGATGGGGAGAAGTCCATCGGTGCCAAGTTCGTGCACGATACTCAAGAGTACTCTGGCAAACTGGGTCTTACCGTGAGTGGCAATGCGGCAAAGAGCACCTACAAACCGCTGATTGAGTTCGTGACACCTGAACAAGGCAAACAACAAGGTCCTTACACCGTGGAAGGACAGGTCATCGCGGAGAAGTCCGGAGAGGATGCCAAGTACACTTTTGATAACGTCAAGTTGATTGCGCCCAACCTTCCGGCGCCCATCACCATTTCCGGGTCGCTCGGTCGCACCGGTGGTGCGTACTTCACCGATCTGAAGCTCGATGACGGTAGTAATAACGCTGCATTGAAGAGCAAGCTCCAAGCAAACCCGAACCTGATCAAGGTCGATGCCAAGTTCACCAACACCATGTCTCCAGTCTCCAACTTCCATGTAGACTACGAGTTGAAACGCGATGATTCCTCAATCTCCGATGACTTGACCGTCGTCCACGGGGGTGATCTCACCAGCAAGCAGAATACGCTCAAGATGAAGAACTCCATCACCCGGAAGTACACCGATCCCAGCGACTACCAGTTTACCACGAAAAATTCCTTCTCCTATCCGTTGCTCGGTGTCGAGGGGAAGTTCAACGTGAACAAGGTCCCGAAGAGCTTCGACTACAACATTGAAGGCAAATACAACAAGGCGAAGATTGCTAGTAAGATGACGGCCAAATACAATCAGAAAACCACCGGTGATTATGATGTGAACCTCGACGCGGAAATCCTGGAGAACAAGCTGAAAGCTAAAGCGAAACGTGATATCCACGGTCATGTCAGCACCATTGATAATAGCCTCGAGGTCAACGACAAGAAGGCCGAGGTGAAGGGTACTATCACCCACAAATGCAAACCCTACGACACGGATATTGGGTGTGATCTTACCATTCAGGTACCTCAATGTCCGGACGTGATTGGTGTGAAGCACTCCTTCACGCACGTCCCTGAGCACTGCAAGACCATGCTGAAGATCAACAAAGGTTCTGAGAACCTGGTTGATTTCGCCCTGGACGCCCACAAGACCAAGGGGGGTAATGGTCATCTGAAGGCAAACATCAAGGAGTTGGTGAGTGTTGATGGAGAGCTCAAGGCTGACAACTGGAATGGTCGTGCGCACCTGTTGATCGATGTGGTAAAAGTACAAAGGAAGCTCAAACTCGATGGTACCTTCAATCTCATGAAGCCCAAGTACAGCATTGCGGCGAACTTCTATCCGGACTTTGAAAAGTCCCCGAAGAAGATCTCCCTGACTTCTGAGAACGAAGTAGCGGACCACTCTGTAGACAGCAAGAACAAACTGGATATCTTTGAGAATACCATCGAGGCGAATATGAAAGGACACCTGGAGGGAACACCCTTCAATGGCAAGTGCAATGGTGAGGCGGATTTAACCCTCCCGAATGGGATGTATTTCATGGGCAAGCTCAACCGAGAGGCTTCAACCGACAAAGACGGTCTGATGAACGGCAATGCTTTCGTGAACGTGGAGCAGAGGAAGAACAAAAACACCCCTGGCAGGAAACTGACACTGAAGGCCGAGGTGAAGAACACGAACCTTAAAGAGAGGAAGGTGGATGTTGTTTATAATCTCGCCATCGATGACAGTAACGGAAAGAACTTGAACGGTGACCTGACAGTGAAATACGACCGTACTGCAGATTCAAACACGGCTGATGTCAATGGTAAACTGTATGGGTCGGTCTTGACCGAACCCATGGAGTTCCACCAGAAGGCCGCGTACAAGAACCGAGTGGGTACCTACTCGCTGAGCAGCAAGTGCTCGAGGGGTAGCATGAAACTGGATGGACAGTATGACCTGAGCGGAGCGAACCCAATGACGTCTGCGGTTACCTTTGATATGAAGACCACGAATCCAAAGTTGAAGCAAGTCACCTTCTCTGCATCTGGAAAATACCAGAAGGATGAGCATAAGTGTGAAGTGGGTGGTAAGACCAAACTCTTTATTGATGACGATGGCACAGAACCGGAAGCGACTGTGGACTTTGAAGTCGAAGGGGATGTGACCCTGGGTCATCATGCAGGAGCTGTTAAGGGTAGTGTTCACTGCCATAAACACGATCCCGTCACTCTGGCGATTGGCTACGGACACAAAGAAGAGAACGGTGTGATGAAGTGCCAGGCGGATGCTTCCCTGAAGTACGCCGAAGGGAAAACTCTCAAGGCGGACGCCTCCCTCATCCGCCCGAATGACAACGAGGGTAAACTCGAACTCAAGCTGGAAACACCCTACGAACACGCCAAGAAAGCTGATCTAGCCCTGAACTACAAGAAGGACGATGAGGCGAAGCACTACACCGCTGATGCAGTGGCTCATCTTAATGACAAGAAGTTCAACGGTGAAGCGGAAGTGAAGGTTTCCAAGACGGAACCTCTCCTTCGTCTGGAGTTGACCCACGACGGGCATACCGACAAGATCTACGTCAAGAACCAGGTCATCAGCGACCATGTCCAGAAGGGCGAAGTACAAATTCACCACAAGGATTTCATCTATGACTACACGCAAGACCTCATGATCAATAGTATTGAGGACTTTTCCATCCGCTGCACCCTCAATGCTCCCACGATGAACGCCAAGAACATCGTCTATGAGTTCAAGAACAACAAGAACAAAGTGATCGAGATCCTGATTACTCAAGAGGGTGAGGTGGTGATTAAGGGCAACACCAACTACAAAGTGCGCGACGAAGCCGGCAAGTACATCGTCGAAGGTTCTGGCGAGTTCACCCTGAAGAACGACAAGAAGAGCGGCAACTTCAAGTTCATCCGACAAGCGCTCACGATGGACAAGCACCACGAGCTGGGAGAGTCGATAACGCTGGATGCTGCCATCGGTACGCATGCCATCGACACCGAGTTCAAGCTCACCAACAAGCAGTTCCGCTACGCCAACTCCTACTGCAAGGAGAAGAAGCAATGCCAACACGTTGAGATCGATGCCAAAACAAACGTCATTGACCTGATGGAATACAACAACGAGGTTGAAATCAGCTGCGAGCTCGCGTCTTACTCCTTCGGCGCTAAAGCCGTCACCAAGCGCAAGCAGCTGCAGTTCGATCACACCACCGATGTGCACTTCCAAACCAAGGACAACAAAAAGTACCAATACAGTCTGTACATCCATCCGAAAGAATCCGGCGTGTCTTTCACCACACCCCAACGCCAGGTTTCCCTCGAGAGCCACATTGACATTGCGCCCAAGTTCAAGGGTCCCACCAAGTTCGAGATTGCTCTCTATCTGGATAAAACCAACGCGCCCACCAAGAAGACCTCGCTCTCCGGTGGCATTGAGCATGCTGGTAGTGAGAAGAGTGGTAAGATCACCGCTGAGATGAAACTGTCCTCGCCGGGTCTCTCCAAGGACTTGGCAGTCGCCTACAACAGCAAATACGATGTCGCCAACCATCAAACCGAAAACAATCTGATTCTGGATATCTTCGCGCAGCAAAACAACAAGATTGTTGCCACCAGCAAGATGCACGCTACCAGGAATGTGGATGCCGGGAAATTCTCCCTGGAGCACCATGGAAGTGTCAAGTCTCTGGGTATGGATCTGGATATTGGATGGGATGAGATTGTCTACCAGTACGATTCCAAGGCGCACGCCTTCAAAACCATGTCCAAGTTGACGATGAACATGGGCGATCACAAATGCACCTGCCTGTCGCTGTTTGAGATCAACCCGAGCAAGATGACGGCCAAGCTGCAGCTGCACAACAAGGAGATGTTTGATGTGGAGGCCAACATGAAACTCAGCAAAGACCAACAGGTTATTGATACCGAAGCGCATGTGGTTGGTGTGAAACCCATGGTTTCGCACTTTGAACTGAAGAACTACAACACACTCAAGTACACTCTGGGTCCGAAGGACAACGCTGCGAAGAAGCTCACCGTGAATGCGGCGTTCATCCCCGGGCAGATTGCTGACTTCCGCGCGGATGTCAACCAACAGGAGTTGGTCAAGGCTTCGGTGCAGTTGGACGAGGCGAACTTCCTCAAACCCGACTACGCTTTCAACGTGGATAATGTGCAGAACCTCCTCTTGGTACCCGCCAAGAAGGAGCTGGAGCACGCGATGAAAGAAGGTAAAACCCTGCTGACGGACGCTGGTAAGGATATGAGCGGTAGCCTGAAACACATGGCGGAGACTGCAAAGAAGAACGCGCCTAACTTCAAGGGAGTGAAGGACTACTACACCGGTGAGTGGGAGAAGATCGCCAAGGAAGTGGGCGATGATCCCTACATCCAGAAAGTCAACGAGGCCCTGCACAAAGCCTTCGATGCCGTTGCCAAGGTGGTGAAGGACCTTGTCACTCGTGCGGTGGAGGTCTTAGAGGAAGTTACGAAGACTCTCAAGG
>JARJDR010009519.1:0-16579 GCA_030264135.1 Myllaena sp. GC000078 | reverse complement strand
TTCTGCATTTCTCGGTACGTTCCGGTGCGTTTTTCTACCATTTCCTCCGGGATGCTGCCGCGCACGCAATTCCGCACGGATCCGCAGGAAGACGTACTGCATTTCTGCACAAAATGTATAACGTTCGGTCGTTTACAAGTCATAAAGTTTAACGCGCGATATTTTCACATAAATTTGTTTTAGTGCCCCGTTGGCTCGCACGGTGCGGCGCGGCGGTGGCTGGGGGTCTTTACGCTCGCATTTCGCGTGCTGCCCGTCCGGTTTTAACTACCTTGCCCTCCCGCAGTAAGCCAAACTGTGTGCGTTTGCGCTGGACATTTTCGTTAGTTACCATTATCTCGCTCGTGGAAAAAGTGCAAAAATAATGAGCTCACCGCTGCAACAACGGCCAACAACAAAAAAAAACTGTGTGCAGTGAAAATCCTGCCTGCCTTCGTCGTCCTTTAGTTGTTAAGCTAGTTTACGGCGTGGAGATTGTTTAACAGGATTAATTTTTACTGTGCTTTGTTTTGTCGCACTTTGTGGTTGCGTGCCGCGGACATTTGATTGACAGAAAGTTTAATTCATTCTTTTGGTTTTCACTCGTTTTCAATTTCTGATCCGTTGATGTCCTTTTGTAAAAAACACAATTAACGTATAATTTTGATGATGCGACTAAAACTAAAAATGTGCCTTTGCAAATGAGTTTGCTTAATCTGTAGGTCTTTCTTTGTCACGGCGTGCGCGTAGCGTTAAGTTTCTTTTCCCGACGTAATTGCCGGCGTGATTTAGTACATACGGGACTCTTCAAAGTTTATTATGAGCGGCGACCTTTAAAACTTATTTGATAAATCTCGCACGTTTCATTCGCTTGTGCCCCTGCTTTCTTTCGCGCGGTGTTAAGTAACTTTATTCAGGTATTTTTTGCGCGCGCACATCAACGTGGAGTTTATACGCTCCATTTGTAGAGTTAGTCGGCCTAGCAAAACGGATAGATATACTTAACTGACAATAAACCGCACATAGGCAGAAGTAGCGCGCATCAGCGCGTGCGGAGAATCGTTTCGAAATCAGTTGGCCTCCAAAATTGTAGCTTTTATGTTTAATTCAACCGAAAACAACAGTCAGAGAGATATATAAAGGAGAAATACGGAATGTGCGTTCTTCTCGTGCAATATCGCCTCCATCGTAATACGAAATATACGAGCCCGCTCTTCTTCGCTGCGTGACTTGAACGCGTATTGATTATTGTTTCGAGTTTACGAGTGGTAGTATATGTCGTAGAAAAAAGTCTATCAAACTTTTATGCCCAACGTGCGCTCACGCATGCGGCGTTGACGGCACTGGTGGTGGTGGTGGTGGTTGGTGGTGGTTTTCGGGATGTGAATGCCATGCGAAATCGAAAACGAAACAAACCTCCGAATGGCATCGTCGCCGACGGCGACGGCGAAGGATGTGGCGGCGAACTTTCGTCGGCGTGCATTCCGCCACCATCATCCAACTTTGGGGGATTTATCATTCCGGTGTCGACCGGTTTGGTTATACCGCCGCGCATGTAGCCGAGTTTAAATCTCGATTTTCCTGCTTTCCGATGCGTTGTTTCGCGAGGCGACCGTACTTCGGAGACGTTTACGAATTGCACCACCACCGCCCACCTCCTGCGGACGCGTATCGGTGATATTGAAAAATATCCCGCGCGAAACTTTAACAACAACCCGGTCCGCCATTCCGGCGTTACCGCTCGCAAGTCAAAGAGATTCGAAAAGTTTGCTGTATGAATTTTCTTTATGAAAACGTTTCAGGTTATTTAATTTTTCCAACCACTCCCCGGCGCCTCCACACTCGACCCCAACGAGTTTTGAGTAATCTTTGGTACAAGTTTCGCAGCGCAATGCGTTTTTGAGTTATTTGTTTGTTTCGCCAGCGTAAAACCAAAACAAAAGTCATAACATTTAGGATTTAATCATATTTTACCTCCGTTTTCTATTCTATTGTCTTTGTTTGTGTCGCATTTTATTGCAATTGACATGGCTCGTGTGTGGGGGGAAAACAACGTCCTAAACTTGTAAATTCACGAGGTAAACAAAAAGAAATCTCTAGCAAATATCCCGCTATTGGTGGCGGCGGTACGCGAACAAAGCACGCTAGTTAAAGTCGCACGGACGACGGTCGGGGTGGTTGGTATATATACCATCATCCACCTTAGCGCGCATTGTTTAATTCAGCGCGCGCTCCCGCCGTCAACTTGACTAGCCGCTTGTTTTCGATCCCAACGCTCGCTGATGTTGTAAATAAATATACGGAACGAAGGCGCTGCTCGCGTGCGGAACGATGATCGGAATACGAAATTCCGGCGCGCAATTCTCGACGTCGTATATGCGCTCCTGCCTCGCTCCTTGACAATCCACCATCCGCGGTTGCGTGGCGCACACGTGTCCTACCACCCCCACCATGTGTGCGGCGCGGGCGCACTACTCGTCGGTATAAGGTCGGCGTCCAGGATTGAAAGGAGTTTTCATTGTCCTCAAGCACAATGGTTTCAGTCGGATTATCCCCCGCACGCAAACGACCGACACGTAATCCTGCGCCCGAAGGACGTGCGCGCGGACCTAATACGGACGTGTGTTGCGCGCTCAAGGAGACGAAAGAAATTCGCTTTCAATAGTTGCGCTGCCATGCACGCGCGCGTGTGTCTGCACATGCACACACAATTTTATTTATTTCGATGGGCGAGAGGCATCGCCACAACCACCAACTACCACCCACCGTACCACAGCAGGGGGGAGGTGCCTGTCGTATAATAACCGTCGGGCGGTCGACAACAAAGCGTTTTGCTGGTGCGACGTCTTTCTAATATCGTTACGTTGTTAGGTTAATGGCAGGCCACCGCCGCGCTCCGTTTCCTTCGGGGCCAACTGCCATCGCCACCCAACCAACCAACCAACCGCCGCCCGCCGCCCCCGACGTCATCTTCGCCCGTGGCGGGATCGTTAACGTATCCTCTTAATTATACCCGTTCCGCGATCACCTTTGTGTGGCTTACCCTCCTCTACCTATGTAGGTCCTTGGCGTCTACCTTGCGAACAAAGGTGTCAGGATGTCAGGACAATTCGGCGATGCACGTCGCCGAAAGACTAATGAAAAAAATATTAGCGCAAATTCAAATTAGCCGAAATGGACGCCATCATTTCGCAATCCAAGTAATGGGCAAGCCACTCCGATTAGTCCGTCAGCCATTGGTAAAAAGGGGAGCGATTAAATGGCAGGACGTCAATGTCGCCCAGCCTTGCCGTCGGCAGCTGTTATTACGCTCCTCCGCCTCAACGCGCATTGTAATTAGTTGCGAATCGTTTAGACCCCGCCCGTCGAAAAGTGAGTATAGAATGGGATCAATTCGCAATTGTCGCTCAGAAAAGTCAAAAGTCTTTCGCATTGTTTAGTGACTTTTGCTTTTTGCGCTCCCCGCCATTGTCACGCATCAACTATTTATTATTCAATTATGCAGATTTTGTGGCGTGGAAAAAGTTATGAATATTAAAGACGATTAAGTCGGGCGCTTCTCTTCCATTTGCGGCCAGCGCGCCGTCCCGTTTCCGGCCCGTTAACCGGCCGTCTTCCTTCTTTTTTTTCCTTCTTGCAGCCTTCCGAAATGGATGCGGTGCGTGGCGAGCGTTGAAGGGCATTAGACGTAATGCAGGGCACCGCAGCGCGCGCTGGTGGTCTTCCGTCTTTTCGGGCGACAGATTTTAACTCACCGGCGCCGGCGCGCCGTCTGCAACTCGTTGCAGCCGCAGAGTAGCTTATTAATATTCATACGGCCTTCTGGCGTGCTCACTAATGAATCGGTCCTGCGGAACGGCGCGGCGCGGGCGCGGCTGGTTGATGGCGTGTCCTGTGTATAAATTTCAATTTCGTAGCTTGGAAGCTTTGACACAATTTATCGTGATATCGGACCGACCAGCCGGCGCGCATACAACGCACCCACACACACACACTATCCTCGCAGATAACGATAGTTTATTAGACCTGTTTTCAATCACATTTTACATGCAGCATTTTTGAGCGGCCGTAAATCATCGCAGTGAAACTTTTCCGACGCGAACGCAATTAATTCATTCGGCCGTGGGAGAGAAGAAGCCACGCACCGAAAAGCTCTTATTATAACGCCACTTATTCGCTACTTTTGCGAATGCCAAGTCGTGCGCTGCCTCTTTTTGCTCCAGTGCACCAGGCCATAGTGGAAATAACGCACGCGTACGCTTATCAATTGATAGATAAGCTATCGCAGAGCAAATTAGTGCTGGCACCTAAGAACCAGTTAATGGTTCTATAAAAGTGTATTAAACAAGACCGCATTAATGTGATGGCCTGGGTGGTAGGATGTGGAGGGGCATTAAAATGCCGAACGAAGGAGTTTTCGGGGGAGGATGGCCATAGGAGCGGGCGCGAGAGCGATAACGGCGATTGCTCCCCGGGTATGCGTCGTCGCACGTACTAAATTCAGTTTAAAATGTTGTCGCGATAACGACCGTTTATAAATATCCTCGTTAAGTTAATTCCGCTTTTGGCGCGCAATCCATGGCGGGCGCGACGCGACGGTTTGGCTTTTTCATTCATTTGCATGATTTGCGCTACTCACGCAAGGCGATTAAAAATTAGTCCATGCTTCAGTGCACACGCGTATCATCACAATGAAACATTCGGTAGGCACACTTGCATTATGTGCTGAGCCCTATAAAAATGTCAAGTACTTATCGAAAGCCCTTGAAATTTTAATCGATTCGTATATATATTTTTTTCCGTGACGAGCAAAACACGAAAAATACCTACGAATAATAGCAAAAAAGCAATTTATATGGTAAAAGGGAGGGCCAACTTCAGCGGCACTCGCGCTCGAAACGGAGTCGAGTGCTGGACGCTCGCGACGTACGCTTTACATGTTAATTGGCCGTCATATTGTGTTCAATGTCCCGCCGCATTGACAATGCGAATTTATTGATTCGGGCGGAGGCGGCGCACGGCGGCGGCAGAGGCGGGCATGGGCGTTTAATTGAATTTTTAATTGAATTAGTCCGTACGAATATGCGTGTTGCATATTGGGCGCGGTCGTGTCCATTGTACAGCGCTGTATTGTGAAAATTTTAAAATTGTATTATGTTTTGGTTTGCCTGACGAGCGTTAGTAAGTACGTATCACATTGTCGGGCCTGGAAAAATGAACCTCGTTCAAAACGTAATCAAATGATTTTAACAAGTAACCAAGCCCGGATGGAAGATGAACGAGGTTTTAGCTAAAAAAAAGCAAAAAACACTACGCGTCTATCTCGTAAGTGCATCCGGATGAGCGAATGCATACCAAGTTGGGTGTAGGCGCACTTAAAATGTAAGCTGCGCCCGGCGCATCCACCCTGCAAACTAACCGGGGAGCGCGCGATTTTTTACAGAAAAGCACGCAAACAATTACATAACACTGCATGCACAACTTGTAAATGCATCACGGTAAACAATGCAAGGAAGCTGCAAGTTACCAGGACACGTGTGTGAGGCGTAAATCAGATTTACATAGAAATTAAGGTTTTCCAATAGTTTTCCAGCGTTGTGTTTGTCAAACTTTCAACCCGTCGCGTTCCAAGTTCTGATCAATAGTTTAACAAGTGGATTCCCATGTGAAATACCAAAGTTATAAACATTTAAACATCCTGTAGAAAAGATTCGAATCAATTTTATTGAACGGATTTGTACTGCATATTTGTGCATTGAAAATGGGAGAGCTTGCGGCTCAATTGAGCGTTCTAGTGTACTTGAGTCACGTCGCACGTACATTGAATAACATAATTTTGCAACTGCTGAATACATTATTGAGCAGCAGCCACTCTCCCAGCGAGTCGATCCGATATAATTCGCAATGCGCCAGCAACGTGTATACATTTAATAATTGCGAGTTATAAATTACTCGCCCCGTCCATCGCGCGAATTTACTTCACAGGCGTCACGTTAAATCCGACTTACGGAACCACTTTAATACTTTTACGCCGAGCGATGATGGGCCGGTCGGCTAATGAAGTTTATCTTTTGCGCCAATACCTTTCCGCACGCGAGCGCCCACCGCGCCGCCCTCTAATTCATTTTTAATTCGACTTTAATTATCGACTCTTGGATTTATCAACTTTCTTCGCAGCAATTGATTGAGTTATTTATGACGCACAAGTGCTGGGCGGAAAGAGAGGGATGTTCAAAACCGTTTGATCGTGATGCTTAGTATTAGCCCCGGCGAAGTAAAGTTAAATGAAACGGCGCGGCGGAGCGTAATTAAGCGCGATTCGCAATTAATTGATGGCCTGGCCGCTTGAAGATGCGCTGCGAGCGACAACTTTGCGTACACACACACACCGCGCGACAAAAGGCGCTGCACGCCCGCTGCGCAAGGTAATTGCGTGACCGCCTTCCGGTGCGGCAGCATTCGTTGATATTGTTGTATACTTAGCTTAAAAGCTTCGCCGGCGGCGATGCCAGTGCTTGGGCGATGCCCGCTGTCGTCCGTGGGCGGTGTGATGAAGCTCCTAATGGACAAGCGGACCGCAACTGATATCGATCCGCACCTTCAGGGGGGTGGCTCGAACGAGTTTAATTAAAACGCATTCGCCTTCCGGTTTTGCGACTCCGAATTGGGTTTCGTCGCGCCACGCTGGTCCGCCGGTCCCATCAACACACCCTCCTTGTTCATTATCGTAATGCGTATAGTTGCCGAGCGGGCAATGTAATAAATATTTTCGACCGCAGGCGAGTTTCCTAGTTCACTCACATTCTGGCTAATTCGAAATCAAAGAAGGCACACGACAAAATATGAAGCTACAATTTTATTGCAATGCGCTTGGCTGTTATCAACAAAGATTTAATTAGTAAATGTTTCATATTAGTTCCATTCAGAATAGTTCAATGTCAATGCGAACCGGTTGTAGGGTAAGTTGTTTAGCTCAATTCAATTCAAGATATCGCTGACAGATGAATATAGGTGTATTAATTACCATCCGCTTTTCGGAAATGTTGACAAATTACATATTAGTTTAATCCGCAGATTATGCGAGAGTTGCTTGTGTTGGCTACACAACCGTATTGATTATATAGGATTAGAGTTTGTCAAAGTTTTCTATTATTTGCAAGGTATTAAATTAAGATTAATTGGCGGTTTCAGCAAAATATAATGAACTATGGTAATAATACTATTCTAGCTAAATTAAAATGTTTGAAAAGTACTTTTTGCCGGCTTCGACTTTTCATTTTGTTTTTTTACGAATGTCGATTAGTCCTCATGGACCTTTAAACTGCTCACATCTTTTCCCATAAAACAAGCAGCCGTTTATGGCCGGCATTAAACATTTAAACGATAGCCAGCGTTGCTCAATGCATGTACGTGTGAATGATCATCGCCTCATCATAATCTCCATGTGAAATGGAAAATTGTCATAACGATCCGGGTGGACGCAATTTGATGCGTTAGTATTACATCATAACACAAACAAAGCCGGAGCGGCAATATATAGAGTAGCGTGGGTTGTTTTTTATTCATTCCGTTTTATTGGACGCCGACCACAAAAGGATCTGTACCGTAATTAAATTTGCCCACGTACAACGCGTGCGCCAAAAGAAATTATGATGGCACCCGTGAAATAAGGCTATGTTGTGCAATTTTTTATTTCGGCGGCTGGCGTGCGACCATTGAGTTGGCAAAAAATGATGCTTTGCATAACAACGCTAACGCTTTCTTTCAATTTGCACGCGCGCACACTCCTATGGTACGCAACATATACGTTTATTGTGCGCCATGAATGTTCTCCGACGCACGGTTGATGTTGTTCGGTGCTGAATTTTCGGCGGCAGCGAAATTTATGCGGCTGACGGGAAGGTAAAACCCGACTCGTTAAGCGCTCACGCGCTACGTGCGTGCTGCGGGTTTGGCCGCAGTTTTGTTTGATGAAGTATTCATGTCGAAATTAAGGTTGAAAAGTGAATATCCGCATCGCGTTCTAATACCTACCTTTGCGTCCTCGCGCCGGGTGGATTCTCTGCACCTTACCTTATAATCAGTCGTAACTCCTCCTCGATGCGGCGGTGTGGAGGGCGGACGCGTGCTCTTCGATATCCTCCCGCCGTTCGTTAAGTGGGCTAAAACCCGAAACGCCCGGCGCCTCCACTCGTGCCAATTTACAGCTGGAGTTATCCGACTGAGACCGCTGGCTGGTCCCACATAATACTACCTCGGCGCGTTCAATGCGTCGATATAAACCGTTTATTATACTTAAATTAGATTTACCAGCGTATTAAAACGTCCATTCAGTGTGGCGGGCTCTGGCCAACTGTATTAATTTTGGGTGGTGGCGGCGCCGAAATTATGAAGTGGAATACATTCATTAATACCATGGGCGGCGATGGGAAATCGAGCGTGAGGGCAGCAGAGCGGAGGTCGATGGATTTACAGGAACCACTTCGAAATTCCGCAAAAGCCCAGCGATATGGCTTCTTCATTCTTTAGCGCATAACTAGTGGGGGGGGAGCGGCGTGGCTTTTGCCAGATCGACAGCTGTATCTTTGCAGCTCTTCACACTCTATAATCCAGTCAATGGCTTGTATCACGCCTGCGCTGGCCCGTGTGGACCTGCCAATCTTCTTCGCCGAGGCCTGTCACTCGGCTGGTGGCTGCCGGCTGGCGAGCGCGCTCGGCGGCACTTCCATTTCGCATCGGTTATAATTTAATTTTCGTCTTTTCGCCGACCTCCGCCGGCACCCGCGGCGAACGCACTGTGCAAACAATTTAGAAATTAATTTCCGGCTTTAATTAAATTTCGCTAACGTAGTGCCGAACGCGCGCACGCTTGCGTTTTTCATCTGAATATTGAAGGCAGAGCCGTTTGCGCGTCACTGCAAAACGGTTATTAGTTTTTCGGCGTGCATGGGCCACGTTGTTGCCCATTGTAATCGTCACCAGCTTTACATTGCGCCCGCATCCGCGTATTGTAAGAAAACGTTTGGTTGCATGCTTCCTTTTTTCCCGCTTCTTGTCAGCATTTTCCCGTGGATAGTGTTGTACTTTTGTTGGCCGGCAGCGGAATGCATAAGTGTTGTATAGTATGCTAGGTGGCGGAAGCTATTCATCCTGTGAGCATTGTTGTTGCATGCTGACGGCGAAACAAGAAAAGAAGGCCAAACGGAACGCGAGAGCGGGTAAAATGAAAAATGCATTCCGGTGCGGAGCGCGAAGAGCGAGCATCGCTTTGTGCTTCTTCCTGGCCCGGAGTATTTATGCTTTTTACGCGTAATATTTACTTCTTGGACGGTATTTATTCACAATTTTGCTATTTAGCACTGACAGGCAATGTGCGGACGTAAATGATGGCGATGTAGACGTGTCTGTTTTCCTAAGAGCACGCCCGTAGGTTTTATTTAAGCACGCTAATCTGATAAATATTTGATGCGAACGCTTTTTCATCTTCCATTCATACAAATGTGTCCTCGGAGGCAAGGGAGCGCCACAGCATAGTGCAGGTAATTCGCGAAATTCTCTCTTCGGCATTTTTTTCCCATTTCCTGTTTTCGTCCGCAGACGACGTGCGTTTCAGCGTTTCGCACGTGCCCGCTCGTCTCGCGGCTTCCGCCCACCCCCCGCAGATGTATATCCTCCCCCTCACCTAAGGTTGTTCCAAAACGCGTATATAAAAGAGCTTTCATGTTATATCAAGTCTTAATAAACTTCGGCTAGCGTTGGATGGGTATTCAGTGCGCATCTCCGCGTCTTCGAAACGGCGGCAGCGGCGTGCAAATTCGACGCTTATTACGCTTCATCACTGCTCTCGTTTCGCAACAGCATAATACACACATAAGCAGCTTAATTTTGTCGCGCTCGAAAAACTTTGCCGCCGCCATCCGCCCACATCCAACTTGCTTGCTTGTTAGCAATTAATCAGTCTCACTTTAGACTAATCGATGTCTGTAGCAAACTCGATTGAACTCCCCGCGGGTCCATTACAGCCGACATCGATGTTATCTATTATGGAAACAAAATCGGGCTCTTTATACGTCTAGGAATTGTTTTCAAATTAATTGCAAAATCTAAAACTGTATATTATGATTAAATTGCATTTTAATGACGATACACTTACAATTAGTTGCATTTCAATCCCGGTAAGAGCAGCACTCTTGTCGGAATTTACTATTTAGAAACAACTCCGTTATTAGTCGGTTGTTGCTGTGGCGGTTGCGTTTGACGACGTCCACGACCTTCGCCAGAATTAATAATTATTTATAATTACGCCGAGCGCGTGCATGGTAGCGAATGGAGAAATGTATGCCACGTTCCTTGAAAGAAGGGTGACGAGCGAGTTTACCTCTTCATCATTACAGCCTGATGTTCGCGGAACATAATTAAAATTACCCGGTATTTCAAGAACCTACTTGATAATACAAGCTGCATGAGTAGTTTTTATTTCGAAATACATTTTATTACAAAATTAATCCCTTTCTATTGATATATCAAAAAATATATCTAAAATACGCCTAGGGATTGGTTATTTTGTAGAATAGTGGTTTTATGCATCCGCATCTGCCCAATGCGGGAATTAATTGTCGGCTAAAAGCTCGCGATTTTGGGAAACAACGGCGCTCGCTTTGTGGCCAACAATGTTGTTGTTTTATTGTGTGAACGCAATTTTCCGTGGTGCGTTCGTAGCGTTCGCGCACGCAAATATCCGTGCGTCTCATCATTTTTCATATGCGTGTCCATCAATATTTCGGGGGGATCGCAACGCTTCCGATTTTTCGTGCGTTCATTCATTCATTTCCCCGACGGATGATTTATTACGTTTTATGTATATATTTTTCGATTGCACCATAGGCTTTTTACGCAGAATGAAAATTGTGTATATTTTGTGATTCGTATCAAAACAAAATATGCGACACGAGAGGAGTATTTATTTTACGTGAACGATAAAATTTAGAATAACATTTGGATGCGCAACAAACACATGTTAAGCACTACACCACACTTGTTTTGAGCATGGTATTTACACAACTTAACCGAATTTAATAATCGTGTAATACATACGATACACACCACCTAGTTATTAGATTTGAGGGCGGTGCACGACCTACCCCTTTCTGATGTGGTTTTTCACGCGAGATGGGCCATACCTCGCGCTGGTAGTCTTATTACGGTCGACCGCACGTGCGCACGTGTTTGTGTGTCGGCTGCGGGGCGAAAATTAAAGAACGCCCAGCGGCGGTTGTCTCTTTGCGCCCGTTATATATATTCCCCAAGCAGCGCGCACAATCTCGACTAAATAATAACGGTATTAACGCCCCAGCCGCTGCCGCTGCCGCGCCGCCCCTAAGGAAGTTCTGACTAAGTACTTTAAGACCCAAAGTAAACGGAAGATGGACGCCTTGCGTGCAGATAGCGCGCGCTGCAAACGAGCGCAACAGAGTAAGTAGTCGTAACCGCCAGAAACCGCGATCGCCTTTGATATAACGCTGCACCCTGCTGGAATGGAAATGACAGAGAACGCCACCCAAGGCCCAGCCAACAACAACAACAACAACAACAACATGAACTCTTCTCTTGCGTCGAGCGTTTGCTGGTAGGCGTGCACAGCTTCCTTCATAATACGGATGCGTTTCTTATATCAACAGCGTTAAGTATAGATCCGAGCGGGGCCTATCTCCGCAAATGATGTGCCATTGCGGTTTGGGGCAGAGCGACAACACCACAAATCGGCTAGTAAATACAAGGACACTATCGAATTTAAGATAGATACTGAACCGCAACCGTCAAGGAGCATTAAATTATGTACTAATAGGCTTGTGGGATGTGAACCGCATAGACAGAGGGACATTACTCAAACGGTCGGTCGATCGCTGAAAGTTCTGAAGTCTATGCGGCGCGCGTGTTTTTTCATTCCTACAAGGACGGGTTGCTGAGGAGGAGGAGGTGGAGGGTAGATTTATATTGCTGCGGACGCGTTCGCTTTAAGGAGGTCAGGAGGCATCGGAGGATTAATGACGTTCGTACGTGCGCGCCGTGGAACGCACGTACGAGATGGTCAAGCAATGTAAGACATCGCGCCCGGTGTAGGTAGTAGCATTGTGCGGAATATCAAATATCGAGCCCTTGGAACGGGGAACGGAAAAAGGTTTCGGCACTGGAATCGCGCGCATTCTATTCATACTTTTCAATATGGCAATACATCAATTTCGACGCGTGCACGTGCCATGTACGTAAATATTGGAGTTTGGGTTTGTAACGTGCACGTGCCCCAGATACAAACTGATCGATTGTTTTCACTAAGTTCACTATGCCGCCAATTCTAACTGTTTTCTGATTTGTTTATTGATGCATTAGAGTCATACTCGGCAATTGATGAATTTTTAATTACACTGTAGTTTGGTTGGTGGAAAGGGTCAATTACCCTTTCGCGTGGGTGGATAGACGACGCCGCCGAATGCGTCCACGACGGCCGCCTTCATGTCGTTCAAATATAACGTCGCCGTTAATTTGTACTCGCCGGCGGGAATTAACGGCGGCATTTGCGAACTGTCCACATTGGTGTTGCCAACTACATAATATCCCTTTTGGCGAAAGATATGACCGGCAGTCAAACTAAACTCACTTAGTGTACTTACTAATGTTGAGCATTAATCGCGACGACTCATGTTTGAGAACGTGACAAATTGCTTCGATTTACCTTGCGCCATGGACAAGCGGTGAAGTTGCTCTTTTGTTGCATCGCGCGCACCATGTACGCATTGGCGGTTAACAGTCGGCAGATATCCACTCCGGATTTTATGCCCATGCTCTTGTATTCCATTTGGCTGAGCTTCCTTACTTCGTAATCCGCCCAGATTTTGTTTGCATCGTAGAATAGATCTGTGGTCGCGTTGATAGAGAATTCGTGGCGATTAATTTTAAAGACGCTTAATGACGCCGTACCCATACTAGCATTCTGCCAGCGAATTAACAAGCGTTGAAAGGCAACTGTGTAGCCATTTTGCTTAAACTTGAATCACTTTTATTAGAAATATTTTTTGTTATTTAGTGCAATTATTGTTACATTGAACGCTGTAATTTGGGCTGATGCGTAATTAACAAGCAGAATACATGTCACCAAACTGAAAATAAACATGTTGCGGACTGTTGTTTGGTCAATGTGACAAAGGATGCTCGTTTGATTAGTTTTATGCTAGTAAATTATTAAACCGCAATTACTCAACAAACAATTACGTTTGAATAAGTATACATAACCAACGTAATGGATTGATGTTTCCTGTAATTGCAAATGCATTAGCTGCAGCTAGATTTGCTTAATTAACAGGACACTCTGTACGAGTATTCCATTACTAAACTACTGCGCATTTTGTCAAACAGTTATTTTATCAAAACAATATTGCAACCAACAATGTGTATTGATTCAAAGAAAATTCATAGCAGTAATAAACCATAATATTTTCTTTACGTAACCATCTACAGACCTCATTTAACATCACTATCCACGCGCGAGCGGGCGGCGCGGCGGCTGCATTACATCGTACTCGCCGAGATTGCCACCCGCTGCCGCATGACCTCGATTTTCAATTATCATCACGTGCTGCACACCGGCACCTGGTGCGCGCTACTTCCCCGGCGGCTCCTCGTGCGGCCAGATCATAATAATGATTCAATCTTTTGGTGTGTGCGCGCTGAGTGCATGAGCATCGCCGCTGCGCTAATGAATATAAATCGTTTGGGCGCCGGGCCGTCATATAAAGCGCCGGCGCCGCCCGCCGCCAGCTAGAAAAACGTCTACGAGCGGAAGATATGCTTGACCGTGTGATTTTTCTGCTTCGTTTTCTGGAATGATGAAAATGCACGATTCGGTGCGCACTGGATTTCTTCCGTCCAAAATTTGATAAAATTGTTGTATAAAATGTCGGCAACAGAACGTTTAATATCACTTCCTTGGTATTAGAGCCTTTGTATGAAAGCAAATTATACTTAAATCTTTAAAAATGCAATAAACCGAGTTTCTTGGCATCTGATAAACTTCGGTAATTATTACGCATGACATAAATAAGAGTACAATAATTCGCGCATCGCTGAGCAACGCACATCGCTGATGTCGCACAATAAATCCGTCGCAAGCGCGGAGATTTCGCCCGACGCAACGGTGACACGCTCCGTCGACCGCTCCAAGTTAAATTAAAAGAACTTTATCTTCCAAACGCACCGACGTGCACGTAATATTAGATTAGACGACGATGGCAAAGGCGAAGGCGCCGGGCACTTCTCCGCTGGCCTTCGGTTTCGAAGGCGCTGCGTGTATTTAAATTCAACGCTGATTTTTTCAGTCGCAGGACAAAAGTCGGGCGAGAACGGATTAATTTATTACGTTTGCGCAGGCTCACCAACATGAAGACGGTAAGAATAATAAGGCGAGAGCGCACGAACAGCCGGCGCACTGTTCATCACGTTCCCACCATGCCCAGCTTTTCTTGCATTAAATGTTAATTCTGTTATATTACACCACCCAGAGCAAGTGCGGTGTATTGAAGTGGAATCCTACGTGCGTTCTAGGAGCGTGCAAACAACGAGCAGGACGGCATGCATGCGAAATACACGTGCTCGACAATTATAATCCCATACGATTCTAATTTAATGCCGGTCTTCGGCTGGCAACTTTGACGTTAAACAACTTTGCGAATTATCCTCTAGGTGCGTTCGCCCGTCCTTTGCGGTGGATACGGGTTGGATATCTTGCTCGCTCGCACTTGCAAGCTAGGAAGAAACTAGAAATGTTTTGATAGGATTGGATGTACTGAAATAATACTCCCATTGTGGATATTACCAAGTTGTGCAAAGAATTATCACGATCAATACGGAGATGGCGAATGGGGAAATGTAAAAATAATCTATATTTTTGCGCGGCCATCCACCCCACACACCACCGCCTCCTGCTGCGTTTTCCATTACACCGCATTCCTTTAACTTGGCAGCAAATAGATGACTCTGTCCGGCCCCCGATGAGGCATTAGTTTTTAGTCGGCGCGGCGTTGGCGCGCGACGGCGAAGATGATTTATTTGCGAAATCCAACCTCCGCCGCCAACCGCCAAATCGCCGTACACACACCCGCCTACGCAAAGGCGTGGGAGTGTAAACGTGCAAATTGCGACGGGCGACGCACAACAGGATGCAATAAGCTATAATTTTTTAGTCGCCAAATTTTCCTTGACTTGACGGAAACTACATCATCATTACGCGCGCTTGCGATCTAATGCGACGGCGACGTGGGCCGTTCAAGCTTCGGGAGGGTATTTGCTATGCAGGAATGTATATCGCGCGCGCCCCTGGCACCGACGAAGTACATTACGTCGCATTATTTATTCCCGCGCGACGGATGAATTTAGTTCGCGGTTGGAGTCTTGCTATGCTCCCGGGGAATGGGGGTGGCGGTAGTCGGATAGATCGATTTCGACGACGATGGAAAACTTTCGCCATGCAAACTGTTCTATATTGGCGCCGGCCGGCGCCAACCCGAATTCCAAACGCAACCGCAAAACCGCGGCCACTCCACATTCGTCGTGACAAATGCCATTAAGAACTTCATTAACAATTTCGAATCTCATTTGGTTTGATAGAAAAATTAATTCACAGTGTAGATACAGCTGACGTTAATAACGCTAATCCTTGATGCGATACAATACGATGGCGCCGGCGCTGCTGAATGCACGAATCGCTTAAGCACATCACCAAAGACGCACACAAATGTACGTACGTACGCACGAGGGTGGCGTCAATGAATATGACATAATCCGAAGACTAGCATAGGCTTCGCGTGTTCACGCCGAATAAATAGACGTCGGGCGGGCACATTGCGAATTACGCCCGCTCGCACTAATGCAATTTTCTTGTACGTAGCAACACACAAGATGTATGCGCGCACGGTAATTACATGTCGAAACATAATAAACATGTTCGCTATTCGCGAATGGTGAGTACATCATGCGTCATTGACACATACGCGCGTCAAGCACTCGCCCGCATTGTATAATTGCTGATAACGAACATGAATTTGCGTACGAGCAGAGCATTTGCGTCGCGTGCAAGAGATGACACCCGGTGTGTGAGACATGTGAGAAAGCGTGTCTGCACGCCGATCGGATTACTTACTGTTGGGCGTAATTCTCTGATCTCTCTCTCTCTCCGCGGCACAAGTGCGCAAATTGGCTCAAAACACACGGGCACGGGCACGAAAACACACTTATCATGTGCGAGCAATCGCCAAAGTACATTCATTATACAGAATGTGATTTGTAGCGTTTCGAATAAATACTGCCCCTTCAGATTGAAGCAACTTTTGTAATTACATAGCCTATTTATTCGGCCCCGATTGTAATTGGCGCCAGGCGACGAACTCACATTTGGCACAGCCACCGCGAATATTAGTTTTATTTGAATCACAATGCACTGCGGCAGCGATGATAAAATTGTGAAAATATGAATCGAGTGTGACCTCTTTTGTGCGTTTCGCGCTTGATGTATTTTAGCAAGTAGCCCTTTTGTACGCTTTTGCGAATAACG
>JARJDR010009512.1:0-11937 GCA_030264135.1 Myllaena sp. GC000078 | reverse complement strand
GACATATTTGGCACACGCTGTATATGATAACACTGTATCGTAATATAAGAAGAACAAGAAGAAGAGGGACAAAGGACAAAGGGTTTGATATAGGTTTAAAGAGGAGAAAAAAGTGGCCATTGGAATTTCGTCCCTAATGAGAATGCAGTATATACCCCCGTCAATGGGCGGTTGCAAGCGCTGCGGTCACAAGTCAAATCGAAAGTTAAAGGCGCGAGATGTCCGAGAGTCCGAAAGAGAGGAGTCAGCTCAGGCATTGCAAGAAGATTAAAAACCGCTGTTAGACGTCGCGTCGTGGAGAATACTACGCGCACGCCACGGGGTTTATTGTGGTCACCGCGAGGTCCTCTAACTTGGGCGCGCGCGCGCATCTTTTACAGTTTTTTAATGTCTCCCAGCGGTATAACGCGAACGGGGCTAATAAAACATGTAAGAGGGACGGACGCTCTGCATACGTACGGTATGACTTTGAACTTCATTACCGCGGCTGCATGCTTCGTTGTCGAGTGTTGTCGAAATAAAAGAAACTTTTACGATCACCTCACACATTCTAATTGCCGCCGCTCCGAATACATAATATATCTCGGATGGTATTGTCGAATGGCGCCCAAACACGAGAAACTAATTAATCTAATTAGACACGTTATGGGTTTTTGAGTGTTCTACTGGAATAATAACTGGAAAATTGAGTCATTTCAATTAATTGAATTCGGAATCAAAGTGCGGACATGGTCATGAACGTTTGATTTACGTATTTGCACGTTGATTTTTGCCAAGTGGAAGGTCGACAATCGTAAAACATAATTAGATCCATCAATATTAGTTTCGAGACTTTATACCAGCTGCATTTGCAACCTTGACGCAAGTGATCCACAAATTAATATGTTGATCGCAAAATGTGAGACATCGTTAGCGCAATTTTCGGCTGCAGCACCGCATGTGAAACACGAGCCCGGTCCCGATAATTATTAGCGTAACATCGGTTTTGGGTAATGATGGGGTAATAACCCATAATTATACACCCGTCGTGCTTTTTTCTCCACGCACACACACACACACACACTGGACGATGGTAGGAAGGCATTTGCCAAAGGGCAGGCGCGGGCAAAAATCCCGCGATCGCACCACTTAACGCTTGCGGGCCGGCGAGAGCCGAAGAGGTCTGCGCCCGGACGCAGCAACAGCCCTTTATGCAACGACGACGACGTGTGCGGGAAGCGCACACCGAAACAACAACGGCCGGCGATGAGAGAATGGAGCGATGAGCGCCGCGGCAAACACCAAAGCGGCTAACGCCGGACCCGGAGCGCGAGCGAGATTCGGAAGATACTCGAAAGAGCAGCGGCTGCTCGGCTGTTCGACTTTGAAAATTCAGTTCTCGGAAGCTGAGTGAGAGAGCACACGCGCGGGCGAGTAGGGCTATATCCTCTTAATCGTGGGATCTGTTTCGGAAATTCATTATTATGTGGAGCATCGCTCGCTTGATGTATTTATGAGCTAGTCCCAAACCAAACCGTTCATTAGACTTTGCTCATAAATTGATGTATCGGACGCCAATTTGAATACCGTTTGCAAAAGCCAATTTTAAAATCAAAATGAGATACGTTTTGAAACTTTAAATGAAGTTTGCGGATAAGAACTTACATTTGTCGCCGCCAAGATTGATCCATATTCGGCTATGTATTTCCTGGCGAAAACAACTCGATGCTGGTTAAAGTTTGAAAAACTTTTCAATGCGCACTCGCGTACTCGCGGCGCGAGGAGGGTCGGCACGTCGCGTCGATCAGCGGCGAAAGACGCGATCGCGATGCGCGTATTCCCGAGGAAGACTACGATATCGGAACGTGTCTTAGCCTGGTGTGGGAGAAACAACCACCACGCGCACCCGCAATCGACTGAGAGCAACGCGCAACCGCACTGTGGCTATGCTGCTGCTGCCGCGCTGGGCTGCAAAGCTTGCATGGGATGCTGCACACAACGCACATACGCAAGGCGCTTTGGAGTGCCGGGCAGCCTCTCGGAGTGCCGCGCCGGACGGACGGCAGCGTCCTTCCTCGTGTGTCCATTTGCCTGATATCTCATCCTCTATGCGTGCGTGCGTGCTTTTAGGCGCGCTTAAGTTAAGTCCGGTCGCACAATGCGCGCGCTCGCCAACATCGCTCGCGCCGATGGTCACTTGCAGTGCATGGTGCGACTCTTCCTAAAGTGATTAGAGATTTCAACGAAACACAAATTTTTCCTTTACGCTTATTGCTAATATGGTCGCATTGTAAGGTTGGTGTCACACACGTGTTGCGAGGTCCGATACGAAACATATTCGAGAAAAAGACAATGAAAAGTTTCAGCATTGTTCAAACACCTTATGCTTTAAGTCGGTCTAAAGGTTTCTGGGATTCTTACAATGACCCTTTGTATTTACAATTACAACCGCCCCCAATGTCCCCAGCATGTGTTGCAGATGTGGGAATTTTATCTTCTTTCCAGTCATAAACGCGTTTATCTACCGATTTAAGCAAAGTATTTCATGAATCGAAGCATATTTGGAGAATTATACACTCAGCGTTTGAAAATCTATTGTTGAGTTGAAAAGTTTCGCAATTTCTAAGGAAAAGTTCGTTATTGTCCGATAAGTTTGAAACTTATTTTCGAGGATTTGTGGCATTTTCTCCTAGGCAACCCTTCGTACATACCTGAAAGGACCTACGTGAAATTATCCTTTCGGGAACATGAAAGTGCCCAATGTTAAAAAATTCATCGAAAGTTCCATTAAAACTATTTCTGTGCATCTAAACGGAAATAGCATTAATTGTCCCGCTAAAATAGCAGGAAGTGACAAGCGTGAATGTGATAACACGCGTTACATCCCGCGCCCACGTTTCGAATAAAAGCGTACAAAAACAGATAGCAAACGACTTACTCTTCGCCGTTGCTCCACTCACTGATTTGTCGCACGCACATTTTGTCAACGCAAATGACCTGGAATGATGTAACGCCAAAGGACACAGATAGCACATATCCGAATTAAATTTGGAAATTGTGGCAGCACGCGCATATACGCGTAATAATAAATATATCTGTTTCCTGGTTTATTTAGATAAAAAACAACATTTGCGAATGTTATCCAATAATAAATTTGTCATTTTCTTGTCTTAACAAAACCAAATTTAGTTGCAATATTATTTAATTTTATTTAGTACATATTTTTAATTCATCTTATCACTTAAGTACATTTTGAATTGGATTGAAGTGTTATTGGATGCCTACCCTACATCCTTATTGATGAATATTGCGATGCTCATGTTGACATCATTAATTCTTGGACTATATTAAAGATGATAATTTATTCAATACAGTAAATCCAAAAGTGGACGCCATCGCCCCTGATGGGCGCTGCACAGAGGGCAGTTGATGGACTCCATTTGAAGCATTTGGGAACGATGATTGAGGGGCACTAATTGTAAGTACGATTTGTTTGGAACGGGGGCGGTAGACCAACAAAAATTGCAATACACAATCAAAATTATTTATTTGTATTAGATGTGACGAAATACAATGTCTTAAAAAAGTATTAATTTCTTAAATATAATAAAACTAACATTTCCAAGAATAAATTATATATTTATGAATAGTTACTAGTGTCAAACAGTTTATTTTACTTAAGTATGCATATAAATTGGAAAAAGCATTCAGTAAATTATATAATTTGTACAATCGTTTCAATGAATCCATTCTTTCAACAAGGCTATGCCTTTTCTCTAATCAATTATTACTTATGATATAAATTACAATCTTGATAAGTACTTAAAATATAACTTAAAATATAATTCAAATATGTATTAAACAATTCATATAATCGTAATTCGTATATAATATATATATATATATATATATATATATATATATATATGTCAATTATAATTAATCGTAATATGATTATTTGTATTCTGTGAGATCAGTTGTACGTCGCAAACTAGATTCAAACTATTTTTCAATCTTACAGTGCAATCTTAAGCATACTTTGAATTAGTTTACACTTATGACGTTGGTTGGCTTTCCACAATACCGTGTGTGCACATTTTGACTAGATTATACACTCGTCTGGCTGATGACAGCTTTATCTAACGCATTTATCGACTAGACACATAATTTTTAATTTCCATAAAAGAAAATCATTATCATTAAGTACATACCTATATACATTACAAACTATTATAAAATAATATCACATTATGTTTGCATGGTATTTGTCATAAAACCATTTACAAACATTAATTAAATAGTACATACTGGCAAACGATCATCCCCCTCATTCATTATATTCATCTTAAATAGTTGGCCGTTATATGAAGAATGCTCGAAATATGTTTGCCAAACAAAATAATCTCTGCAATAATGAAACTTCTGAAATAGCTTATATTCAAAACATTCTTCGACTGGTGGGTCAACATTAATACTGACATCTTAAATCGCAATATTACTATTGTATATGGCACGTATGACTTCTACAAGCAATAAGTAATATGAAATCATATTAGACAAATTTTGAGTGCAGATAAGTTGCTGCTTGAAGCTTATTGCAAACTTTTTCCCAATCGCCCGCACTAGATTAGCTCTAAATTAAATTTTATCGATAAATTATTCATTTAATTTCATGAGAAACGAAAGAAAGTATGAACTAAAATATCCTACTTACGTATGCTGAAGCGAATTAGTCATAAAATTAAACTAAATAAAGTCAGAAACTCATCTGTCGCTTGAATAAAACAGAAATTACTTGAATACAAAGTGCGAGCACATCGAATTTCGACACTTTTAATTTACCTACGTATATTAGGAACACCTGTATGATAGTATTTAGTCTAGTTCTAATTAATGCCCGAACAAATGACGACGGCCATCGTGTGCGATAGTACAATTAGTTTTGATTTTACTTCTTTTTCAATTAGTATATATTTCTAAAATCGATGAAAATTATATTAATACTAAACTAACTTCCAGGTAGAAACTAATATCACATTTATATCTTAAATGTATCCATTTGAAACCGACTAGCTGCACGTTCTTATTTATTTTATACAAATTTATTAATGCTACGATATATACTTTCTTATTAATGGCACTATTTTACGTTATTAATAATATGTGGTAGATATGTTACGACGTAATACTAGATTTAAATTATTCATTTCAAATTTTGTGGAATGGTTTCGAAGTATGGACGTTAAACTGACAATTTCAAATGACTAGAAATCCAACTTTAGCGCAAAATAATTCAACTAAAAATTAATGATTTAATCTGGGTGACTAGAAAAAGAATGACTAGAAGCATATTCAATTATATCAGACTAAAATAGATGACTAGATATTTTCCTTTTTTCGGACTAGAGCTGTTTCATGACTATAATTCAGGTTTGTGACTAGAAATTAATTAGACTCATTAAGCAAAATTTAAAGCGTAATATTCCTTTCTGACTAGCGAATAAAGTAATTTAGACTAGAATGATACGACTAGATTCAAAGCGCAACGACAAAATAAAATAACTTATATTACCATCCCGGAGTCCCAACATCGCATGATCTTCATGCCAGCATCCAATTCAAGCGCAATTTGCGAGTGCGCGCTGATTGGCGCCGGCGCCGGCAACGGCGGTGGTCGCCAGAATTGCGGCGGCATGCGTGGGATTGGCCGAATCACAGGCACAAGCCGTTGTCAGTCGACTTGGTGGAGCGTCTGATGCTTGCGGAGGTACGCGATACGTCGAAATTTTTTGCCGCATTCGTTACAAGGATAGATCTCTCCCCCGCCGCCGCCGCCACCACCACCGCCGCCGCCATCATCCGTCCCGCTACCAGCCTCCATCGAATCCTCATTAATACACGCCGTCTTCGTATCGCGCGCCACCACGCTGCTGGCTGCCTCCTTACCGCCCGCCTGCCGCGGCTTATGCCAACGCCGATGCGACGCCAAATTCGCCGGACAATTGAACACCTTATCGCATTCGGGGCAACGGTACTCGACATGCACAATGCGACTGCACCGATGCTGCGCCAGCCCAAACGCGTCCTCGTACAGCTCGCGGCACAGCCGACACACGTAGTCGCCGATGTGGTTCTCGATCTTGGCGAGCTCCGCCTTTGCCTCGTCGGTGACTTCAACGACGTTGAACGCCGGATCGATGTCGCCCTTGCGCACGACGAGCGTCTCGTCCGGCCGCAGCTCGCGGATGATTGTGCCCGACACCGGGCTAGAGTTGTCCTCGTCAAAGTGCAGTTTGCGTGTCGCCTTCACCTTCTTCGAGTTCTGATGTGGTTTGCTCTTCTTCGTCGGCTGCTCGGGAGTTGCGGTGGCGCCGCTTTTGACGGGCGACGCCGACCGCTTCACGGGTGATGGCGTGCACGGTGGTGTGATGGGCACATCCTTGCGATGGGGATGATGATGCTGATCGATTGTTGTCTTCAGCGAGAGGTCCAGCGGATAGGAGAAGTCGAGCGGTTCCGAGTAGCGCAGGTATTGGAGCTGCTGCTGCAGCACCGCCGCCGTGGACAGCAGGTGGGTGTCAAAGCCGAGTCGTTGCAGGACATTGTCGGCGGCGTGCTGATGCTGCTCGGTACTCACCAGATGCGGATAGACGGCGGCGGCGGCAGCGCGCGCGAATTGAAACGAAGTTGGCGGCTGCGGCGCGGTGGCGAATTGTTCCATTTCATGTTGATGGTATTGCACGCGAGGCATACCCGCACCAAAACCCACACACCACAGTCTAATAAGCTATTTGTTGACTAGAGAATCGATTGCGAAAAGCGCCGATAGCACATTTCCAGTGTGAGCGCACACACACCCACCACGTGGTGCGTCGTCTGCAGCGGACGACGTGGCACTTTTCCGGCGGCGCGCCAACGCAGTTGCTTTTATAGGGTCGACATTGAGGGAGAGATCGCTGGGTGGGTGGGAGGCGCGCACCGTACGAATGTACGGATTGGCCGCGCGCGAATGCTTTCACAGGGGTGCGCCGCCGACCAATCGCCGAGCGCGTCGGAATGAGATGTGAGCAGGCGCATACGCATACGCGACCGTTGCCAGCAAGGATGCATCTCGCGGATGATGCGAAGGATTCGGGCGATTCAGGGCTGTGTGCCAACCGAGTGCGGCGGATTGAAGGGAGGAGCGGCGCATGCCTCCTTCCAATCTAACGGTTCCTATCGAATGTGTGCCAAAATGCAACCGGTGTTTATTAACGCAACGAACACACGCGTTAGTTAAGTATCACTCGGGGAAAACAATGTGGAGGTTTTGGGAAAAGGGGGATATGATGATGAGTGTATAGAAAAAACAGCAAATCGAAAGACAAATGAAACGTAACGGTCGAATAGCGATGGGGTGGCGGGGTGCGCATCCGAGTAGGACAGCTGACGCTCCCATTATGTGTACTTACAACAAACGATAAATCGTTTATTTTCAGGGATTCCGTTACAGATGGTTGCACGGCGGACACCCCCGTTTTTGATGGGTGCGTGCGCTCGCGTTCGACACCCAAGTTGCGGTGCTATACGGACAGGTCGGCATGGACGTAGGCATTAAATACCAACAATGATTCATATTTTTACGCGCTACACTATTATTAAAGAGCAGAAGCGCACCCTCGACCAACCACATATGATGGCAATGGCAAAGCACGGAGATATTTAGGTGCTGCAAGCATTGTTGAGCGCGTGATTAAATTTATTGTATTTTTCCCCTTTTTAACCGCCAATTTTCAATTTTATCCAATCCGAGGGTTGAAACAGTGTTGCAATTGACCGATTTCCGTTACATTTCTAATTTGCATTCCATAATTGAGTTCATTTCATCAAACAGCGAAGAAATGATAAAAATTACACCAGTGAATAATGAAAAGGAAAAGATCAAGGGTGAGATTACACACCCTTAAGGTGTGTATGCTTACAACTTATGCCATAACCGCAAGGTCTTATTGTAAGAAACAAATCACAATGCAAACAAATAGCATTACAATCTTGGGGCGAACCTTGAGAGGGTTGTTGGTGAGCCTACCACTTCCTCGCCCATTAAAGCCACTTCGTGCTCGTTCCTCTTCGGTGTTTCCGAACAATGTCCTTATTCAAAGAAGTAAATCTCGTGCGGATGGTGTTAAACCGGCATCGTGAGGGGATGAAGACTACCTTGTTTTGACAACTTTTTCAGCTAACACAAAAGAAACCACAATAATGCGAGGTTAAGATTAGTAAAGGCAATAATTTAGATTTTAGAGCATATGTAGTTTAAAATTTCAAATTCAACATTAAATATGCAAGTCACTTATCCATCTGGCAGTTACGCATGGGGAAATTTTAATAAATTTTGAAATTGCGACACGCATACTAAAATGTCCTCCGTCACCAACTAATTTATGCTACGTATCCCCTAATTTTCGACCGGCACACTCTTATCACGAACGCATTGCGTTGTATTCATCAAGCCCGTGAAGCATAAAGTCTTTCTCAATGCTTCGCAAACAGCGCACGCGTGCGCGCTCAGCAGGACGACGCATTCATTCAATGTCAACACGCGTGGCATGCCTATCGCCGCGCACGTGTCCATCCAAACCCAATACTATACAATCTGCAACGCGAACCTGGCAATACATACAATTATACTCGGCGGCACACGCCGAAACCCTACCGTACGTGCACCTTTCTCGGCGCGTTGCACATATCGAAAAGTGGCGAAGAATTAAATTCACGCATTTGACATTAGCCATAGTAGGGATGTTTTTTTTTCTCCTACACGGCTTAACAATACCAATCGGAGGACGAAATAAATATTATAAGCCAAAGAAGCGTGGCGCAACCCTTCCATCAGACACCCTAAATGTGGGGCAAAATTAGAGACGATCTGCCTAAGTATGTATGCTGCAGTTTATTTAAAGACTTAGGTAGCAAATGGGGAGGAGGGGCGGATGGCCAAGACAATACCGGCTGGCGCGCGTAGGGCGAAAGGCGGATGATTTATCGATTAGGTAGAGAGGTAGAAAGGACGAAGAGGAAGACTGTCAGTTTGAATTTGCAACGGATACACGGCTGTACTCGGCCAAAGAATAGAAACGATGATGCGTGTTGTGTGTGTGTCCTGTGTTTCGGACGCGTGCGCTTGCTTTGAGTTTCAAAGGGTGCGCGCGCGCGCGTTGCACTTTCACCTTCACTTTTGTGATACATGCTGGGGTGCAGCGTGCGCTCCACAATGATGAAGAATGCAGCTGCTCAAGTCGGCGCCCAAACAGATCGGAGACGTGGTAGCGCGGCGCGTTTGATTAGTCCGAAGGGGGTCACTATGGTGAAAGAGCCCATCCATCTGGGATTAGTAAAGATATAACTAATAAAATTCGATATGTATTAAAATTGGGGATCATAGAGAGGAAAACATTTCCTAAAACATTTTCAATTTACTTTGGTATTTGTATTATGTATCAGCAATGGTCATCAGTCTTTGTCAAGAGGAATTCTTTTCTATATAAAAATATCTTCTTAATTTGCTATACATATAAAGCCATCATATGACAAAATCATAATCGAAATACATGCCCGAAATCAGAATCACGGATCGGTGCCGTGAAACGAAGCGTGACCGCTGGTGTGTAGGTGACCTGCGCACTCTGGTGGAACGTGCATATGCGGTGGGGTGTATGAGTGTGCAAATGTGCAAGAAGTGCACCCTCCGTGACGACGACGTCGACGTCGACGATGACGGTGGTTGAGCGGGTGCAGCGACGAGTGTAAACACATTCGCGTGCCGTTACCTCTACACTGGCGGATGGACCCTAACGACCGAACGATAACAAAAAAAAATGGAACGCTATTCAATTCGGATTGCAATATACTACCCGCATCCATAAGTACCATACACGTGCGCAAGGGTGGGTGCGTATGTGGATGTGTGTGCTTTGTTCGCGTGCAAATTCAATGTCGTCGCACCCGGGAGAGATCCCCCAAAATGCACCACGCACCACGCGCATCTCTCCAAAGGCGCACGCGTACCCCTCTATCAGCAAAAGCATCATTCACCTACACCTATGTAGTACCTTCATGTATGTATGTATGTGTGGATTGCGCAACATAATAACAAAATCTTACGTCGTTCGCGTCGTTCCCTCTTTAATCCGTAATATATCTGCTCGGAGGCGGATGTATTCTGCGGGGCGAGTGAAGATAGATTCCGCATTGTTGATTCCGCCCTATTAATTCGGCGGCGGGCTTATATAATTCGCCGGGCCGGATGCTTTCATTCAATAATGCAGCGTAATTCGCCCGACGGATGATGACGCGCGGCAAGGGAAGGAAGACGCCTCAATATGGTGACGGCAGGAGCACAAGCGCGTCACTGCTATGTTTGTGTGAGTTGCGGAGGAAATAACTGTAACATATATGGCGGACGGAAGTCGTCGTTCGTTCGGTCGGTGTCGTCTTCGCTTCGTAATGGTGCACTGCGGAAATATCAGGCTACAGACTCAGATACACCTTAGTTCGTCCTCGTCTTCTTTTTGTCCTGAGTGTAAAGAATTGTGGTGAAGATAGCACATGTGCGTAATACGCTGTAAGCCACCCGATGATAATAACCTCCATGTAGTGTGCGTGTAGTCCTTCTGCTGCGTCTTTCACTTACACGGTTGCCTGGTGCACACGCGTAACCCTCTCTATCACTAGGTAGCTCGAAAGCCACGCGCCGCACGTCGCGTCGCCCGCCACCGACACGGTGGTGTTTGTACTCGCGCACCCCTCGAATTCAATCACCAGGCCGTCGCACACACACACACAACTCGCGTGCCCGCTCCGATATGGACGATATGGACAGCTGGTCGGTCGACGCATAGTGCACACACCATCGCCATTCCATACGCAGCCGATAATAAATAACTGCATGTAGATGTATGCCCTGAGGGCTAGGGGACGACTATGCTTTAAGTAACACCTTTCCAATTTGATACGCACACGTTTAAGTTGCAGACAACAAAGGATTTGTGTCTTCTTGGCGAGATGCTAACTAACAATAGGTTAAGATATTTTATAGAAATTAAATTTACACCGGTTTGATTGTGAGATGAGTCAATTTTCGGCTTCTGTGTGTGCGTGTGGCATCTGTGCGACAAAATCAGAATTTAAACACTCCGCTGCGTTTTTCTGACCGTAGGCTATCATTACGGGTGCAATGTCGTTTCTGATCAGTGAGCACAGATCATCTATGCAGTACGCAACGATAATGTGTCATTAGCCACACAGTATACTAACGTCCTTTTTCTGAGTGTGAATTTCATCCAGAAATAGGCCATATGGCACTTTGAAGGGACTGTCGCGTTACGTAGGTGATTTTTTCATCTGATTGCATTTCATGCATTTTAATTTCGTGCTTATATTGGGAATAGTTATGGTGCAGATGTGATGCTATTCATTAGCCTATTTATATGCTATGGGTTTGGAGTTTGGGGGAGACTTGCGCTAATGACCACGTTACACCTAGTTGGTGATTAAATTAATTAATTAACAGTAGATTTCTTATTTGTTCAATATTTCTGCGTATATAAGATTTAGTTGTTTATCATAGGTTTCAAAGAACATGAATTGCAATTAATGCATATTCGTGACAATGAATAGTTAATTTTTGATTCAATTACATTATCTTTTATCCCCTTGAAATTTAGCAATTGCTCAGGAAACAAACAAGTGAGTATGCTGTAGGATAATCAACTTAAATGGTTATGAATAAGATTTATGAGTCTGCTGGGAGGACTTCTAAGAAATACCATAAATAAAATATTTCCGGATCAAATTAAATGTCCCAAGTAGAAATTATGATTGAATATTTACTTGCAACGTTGTTTCAACGCGTTTTACATCTTGAAAGGTTGAATCAACATTTCAGGATTCCTTCGACGTTAGTACAATGTAAATATT
>JARJDR010009510.1:0-12159 GCA_030264135.1 Myllaena sp. GC000078 | reverse complement strand
TGAGTCACTCGAATACACGTCAGCGGCTTCGGTCAATCAAGTCGCTTCTCTTCACAGGCTAGAGTCGGTCAAAGACCGCGGTAACGCAGCAATTGTAATCGGTCGCGTTGTTTACCAAGTTATAACAAAGTTTTGTAATCAGTCAAGAGATTAAATATTTCGAACCATTCGTGCGTGTGTTTTGGCTGCGCCACGCTCCTTAAGCCTTGCAGCAGTGCCACACCAGATCAAGTTCAGTGCCCCTTCGAGGAAGGCACCCAGGTCCCAACCACACCACGCCCCATTGCCGCCTGATGCCACCGCAGCTGTATTTCCTGATATGGGCGCTACCCGTCGGTAAGTAGGTAGAAACCAGACCTCTAATAACTTTGCGGTCACTTGAATTAACATCCAGTGAGTCAAACCCACCGTCAAGAGAAGAAATCAGAGAATAAAAACTCCCTTTCGAGAGGTACCACCGAGATACCGCCACAGCACTAAAGTTGGCATGTTGTGATATGATAATTACATTTAGGCGAAACAAAAAATACTGAAAAAGAAAGTTTAATGATGAGTCTTCAGCATTAACCAGGTTGCGGTATTATTCATTATTGCAACTCATAACATGCTTTAAAACTAATCACCTGCGCACCTGATATCAAACTGTTAGAATCAAAATATTTTTAAGCCCATAAAAATCATCACTCACCTTTCCTCTGCGTCGACAGTAAGATATTCAACGAATGCACAAACATCAAACATTAACGTCATTTGGAATAGAAATAAAGCAGCCGAGTAATATTTACGGATGTTATTTATTTGTCGCATTTCGAATTCATCGCTCGAATCGCGTTTCGCTTCCATTCGCGTTTCGTTCTCCCTGCAAAACATGCGCGTCTCTCTCTTCTCCAATGTATTGTGTGGTATCTAATAGTGTCAACGGTGTTTTGTGTCTGGTATGTTTTTTGTTTCATTTCGACTGTACAAAAATATTAAATAAATTACGAGGAGCACGCATTCGTCGCAGTCCAGCATCAATGAACGCCATCCATATCATATCATATACAATATATAAATAAATTAGCTGTCTTCGCTCCGTTTTCCTTTGCTTGTGTTTTCCTCACTACTTTTGCTTTTCGGTCGCCAATTCTCGTACTCGTACGGTTTTTCATTTTCGAAATTGCTTCAAAGGCACTGCTGTTTTACAAATACAAATATGTACAATATACACTTTTACAATTAGAATTAGATACGAATAGGTCGTATAAAGGATTTTGTCGATTTATATTTTATCGCTGCGCCTATAGCGAAAAGCCTCTTCGTGAATTTTCAACGCCGCTCCTCCTCCCACCACGCCTATTTACATGATGATTTCCTTCCATTTCCTTTTATATACAATTACACAGAAATGAAACTAAATTATATATCAACGTAATCATAATATAATCGTAATAATCATACTAAAGGGTATTATAATAATTAATTAAAACGAGTTACAGTCAGTACGCGATTATCTTGATAAAAGTCTATATAAATATTTGACGCCACCGCACGCGCGCGCTGGCGCTGCTTCGCCGATCGACAGAATAATAGTACAGATTGGTGTGTAAACTAATAAGTTGCTTCGATGCATCGCCATTCGACATTCGATTAGTGTAAAAAATAGAATAATATTAATTTCTCTCTCCTTCTCTTTCTCTCTCTGTGTTTCTTTCTTGTATGACAAAATAAATGTGGCATTGTCCATCATTATCATTATCATCATGAAATCATTCCCCACCTGACTAGCAGTATTTTATTACTTTCTACTATGTTACACAACAGTCCCCCGTCTTCCCCCCTGCGAAATTCATCATTATCGAAATAATCGTAAAATTGTAAATTTCTTCAAATTTGCTTTCGATTATCGGATGAGGATGATCAGCCCACCCACCCCCGGGGAGAACGCACACGCGCCGACATGTTTCGAGACGCGATTACGAATGAACGCCGTAATCCGGAAAACCATCAACGCGTGTGCCCCTTGCGTGCGTTTATATCTCCGATGTGCCGCCGCCCGTTAAGTGTTTCTGGTCCCGCAACTACCCCACCCAGCCCCCCCGTTTGACGTAAAGCATCAACAAGTACATATTGAGTAATTAATATTCCTCTGGCTTCTCCGGCAAATATGCGCATCGCAAAAACCGATGCGTTCTATAAGGCAAAAAGGCGTTCGTTCGACACTCGCGCGAGATATCCGGTCGATCGTGTGGGTCGATTTAAAATTCCGGCTCGTCGTTTATAATTTTCCAATGCGCGAAGTATTTAAAAACCGCTACGTACTGGCGCATAATTTTTACCTAATGTATATAAAGATCAACGTTATTTGCTTTGTTAAAACCTGGTTTAAAAATGTTTCCTGCATATACATTCAATTTTCGCTAATGGCATATTTCATTTGTAGAAAAATTGTAAAGCTATAGTTTTGTACAGATTACATAGTATACGCAATCTACATTCGCTAAAAACCGTTTTTGAAAGGCGGCCGCACCCCCAATTTACTTCAATCGGACGGAAAGAAAGCAACCCTATGCATCCACGTGTGACACCTCACCGCTTTCGTTAGATTTCGTGAAAAAAAAAGTCAGCCTTATACGTTTTTTTTTTGTTTCGGCTCGTACACCTTCTCGGAGGCAGTGTACAAGGCACACACAGCATCATCCCCGCACATCACGGCAGCCACCGCATGGATGTGCGAGCGGAGATTACGATTCGCCGGCGCGGCGTCGACGTCGTCCATCACCTGCACGGCTCGAGCAGCACCTCCAGCCAGCACGGACAGGCGGTGATGTCCTGGCGCGTGTAGTTCGCGCCCCAGCCCTTCGCGAAGCTGATCTGCACCGAATTCGGATCGATCGGCCCGCCGCCTCCTCCTCCTCCGCCACCGCTACGCCGTTGCGGTTGGTGATGGTGGCGGCGCGTCGCAAAGTCCCAGCCGTAGTTCTGGTGCGCGGCGCGCGCGGGATCGAACACGCAGATGCAGTGCTCGGCAGGTACGCGTGTGGGCGCCGCCTTCGACGCGCACGGATCCTCCAACGTCAGCGAGTTCACAAACACCGGCTGCTCGGAGCGATTGTACACCCAGATTCCGTCCTCTTCCTTCGACAGTGTTACGCCTGCAACAAAATGAGGGGGTGGTTGCAATACAGCTGGCTCGGGGATGGCAAACGCGGCGCGACATACCTAAACCAATTTTACACCGGGTGCGCACGACGGAATCCGGCGGGCCGAAGCTGTGCCGCGCGAGCTCCTTCAGCGAGAGGCCGTCGCCGCCGCACGGCGTGTCGCCGAAGACGTTCAGGTAGCTCGGCTCGACGGCGAACTGCTGGCCGACGCGCTTCTGCATCTCCCAGTACGCCAGCTTGCACCAGCTGCGCGAAGTTAACGAGGAATCTGCAAAAACACACCAAACGTCAACATTCATCCAAAGAACAACCAACAAAATCCACTTGTGAATTAAACAAAATTCCAAACAATTACAGAGCATATGCTGCATGGTACCCATATTAACCAATGCGATGGAGTTGCTTGCGTGTGGCGGCGAGGCGCGCGGCAGTGCCAGCCAGGTGTGCATGCTATGGCCTGATCGATGCGCGGCGCCAGCCACCTTTCTGGTGGTGGGGCGTGCGTCGGGCAGATGGACGGGCGACGACCGGCGGGCGCCTGGCGCCAGAGAGGTCAATCCGTTGAAAAACGAACGCATGACGTCACACGCACGGCGGCGGCGATGATAATCGCATGCGATCGTAATCGCGAATCGCGAGTGTCGCGAGCATGGCAGCGAGCAAGCGACGCGAGCGTCAAGTGCATTGGGCGTCGAAAAGTGTTGCGTACGATACTAAAATCGAATATGACCCACATTTAATAATAAAGTTTTCATTTGCCATCGTCGCGACGCCCGCAGCCGTCGTCGCCGCCTTCAATGCGGACCGTGATGGCGCCAGTCGCCGCACACTTAAATGACCGATGAACAAATATTACCCAAAACCATTCCCTTTTGCATTGTAACGCAGCACAGCCCATACACTATTTAATTGGAATGTTGAACAATTATGCGCTTTTGAAAGTTTGTAACAATCACGATTTTTCCAATGACATTGAAAATAATTATTTAGCGTGTGCGTAATCGGGCGCCGGCGCCATCATTTCGAGTGCGTCATTATACCTTACTACATTACAGAACATACACTAAACTCGACCATCACCAAATAAGTTAGCTAAAACATTTTTTTGAAACCAAACGATTTCAAAAATACCCAACGCGGAAAAGCTGCGAAAGTTAATTACCGTCGATTTCAAGAACCACATGTTGCCCACCCGAGACGCTATATTTAAAACCTTTGTCGCGCAATGGGTGTTGTCACTAATTTGTCATTAGTCACATAAAAGAATACACAAAGAAAATATGTTGAATTGCCAAAATCAATTCTCGGAAATGTCGCCACGCCCCTTTTCGGTTATAATTATATTCCTCCGGTCGTTTCGGTAAGTTCATACACTTACATTGTTTGCGAGATAGAAAATGATTTCGCTTTTAATCAAACGCAAACACATTTGGCACCCGAAACGAATCCAGAGAGTACAGGCCACGGGGCCTGCATCGTAGCCAGTCCATACGCAATTCGCAAATTGAATCAAACGAAGACGGTATCATTTATGTGGGTAATTAGCGATTATCGGGCATGACCTCCAGCCACGAGCGCGCCCTGCGCATAGGTTAAACGTAATTATCGCCATCATGCTGGTGTGCCGCGGAGTGATATCTAATGAATGCAAATTTTATCATGTCGCACGAAAAAAATATCTACTACTTGCGTTGTGGAGAGAGAGAGAGTACGGGCCTGTAGTTTGTGCGCATGCAATCTTGGCGCCGGCCGTATTATGAACGGCTATTTTTAAAGTGCGATACACTATGCATGGGTGTGCACACCAACAAACAAACGCTAGGTTTTGCAATTTCCCTGGATGCTGCCTGTTGATGGTGATGATGATGATGATTACGCAATCTGCAACAATAGTGCGGCAGCAGGCGGCAGGCAAGCAGCATCACCTGTTGCTCCCTCCGTGGCATACCAAACAGGTTCGCATTTGTATACTCGTGTAAACAAGACATGTCGCAAATTTTGATTGCTCGCGAAGAGGATTCATCGAACGCGCTATACACGAGCCGCCAAAAAGATTACGTAAACAAAAAAATCGGCCGCAGTAAACGTCTATAGATGGTGATCGGGACGGCGGCGGTGGTGGTGGCGGCGGCCGCGGTGTGGTCGCAACATGTCTGACGAGCCGATCGTTCCGCATGCACAATAAATAACGCGTGCGAATATTTGGCCCGCACCCACCTTCCAACCGATTTAAACGCAACCGAACAGATTTGAAATTTCAATGTTGTGGCGAACTGACGTGTGTGGATGCGTGTGTGCGATGATGGTGCAAGGTGCATGCCGCAAACAAACAACCAGAAGAAAAACCAAGCGATTAATATGCAACGGCCGGCGTTTGCTCGCCGCCAAACTAAATTTAGCCGGTTCGGTCATTGCTGGCGCCAGAGCCCACCCGAATGGAGAAGCCTCGCACCTCGCCCACTTACCGTCGCGGAATCGAATTCGTTTCACACCCAATCAACGCCACCGAAACGTTTCAACAATTGCCGACCGGCAAAGCAATCGATTTTAATGAATCCGCGCATGAACGCAAACGCATTGCGAATCGCAAATTATAAACCGAGAATTCGAGCAGACGTAAACAATGTGCGCCGCGCTGGCGCCACACGCCCGACGCCGCCGGCCGCATCGGTTTATTGCAAATTCCGCGGTTTTGTTGAAAATGTCATTCGCTATCCAAGCGCAGAAATACAATACCGGCGGCGCCTTAGAAAAGGTTAACAAAGGAAAGATGATATTTCGATTAAAAAGGTAACACCTTTGGCGCAAATGTTAATGATCAAAAGAAAGTGTCGCATCATCTCTCGTCTGGGCTCCAATATCGTCGTCGACGTCTAGCCGCTTCGCTCGTGTGATCGGAAGACGGTGAGGTGACATCACTCTCTCGGCGACATCAATGTCGCGCCGGATATTAGAAAGTCGAGACACCGCCGCAAAAAGAAAAATCGTCGCCAGCCAACACAATCCATCGAATCCGCCAATTCTATGCGTTGAAATTTTTACCCGTCGTGTGATAGATATCGCTGGCATTACCATACTAATTGCTTTATGTTAAATACAAACTGTGTATTTTTTGCCTCTCACGAAAATACTCGGTTGCGTGTATACTCACGCCGCGAAAACTTGCCCAAATTGAAGACGGGCACATATCGATGGGTGGGCACTGTCGCCAAAACAAAATTCATTCTGGAAGCGCGTCAAAAGCGTGTGTACGCCCGTGTTGTGCACCTTAGTCATTTCTAAATGTAATTTTCACTATCCTGTCGCCGAAAAACTACGGATGCGATCGCTTCGCTTTTAATTACCGGCGCATGCATAATGCATCCACATGTGGATAGCGCGCCCACTCTGTACCCAATGGCAAGTTGAAATCTAAATAAATGATAATACATTACGCACGCCAATAAATTCGGCGAGGAAAGTTTTCGGCGTCATCGCGCGCTCGCGCACGTGTTGCAAACACCAACAATGTCATTGTGTAACAAAGTTTCCTCGTTGGAAAAACTGCATTTGATTATTTTTCAGTGCGAAAGTCTATTTCGCGATGGGTTTTATGATAGCGCCCGTATTATACTCTTATGAGTGCGCTCCGTGTGTGCGCGAGCGTGCGCGCGCCCGCCGCCGTGTCTATTTATAAACATGACGAGATTATTAATGCAATTATCGGCGCCGGGCGGCGCGGCGCGTCGACTCGCTCGCACTCGCACGGCAGCTGCTGCTGCTGCGACTTTTTAAATTTGCGAAAAATTCCTCCAAGCTCAAGACAAGCGCGCGACCATTATGCGTAGTGATGAGATACGTAGCGTCGTAAAAATGTAACAATACCTACACACGGTGCGCGCGGAATGCATATTGAATATTTATAGCGGCGGCGCGGCCGGCAGTCGGCATTTAATGGTGGCGCCAAGTAAATTTCACATCGCCGCCAACGATGATTATTGCACGTAAAAGTTAAAAGTACGCACGCACGCACGTCGTCGTCATCATCGGCCACCGACTTGATCGGTTTATACCTAAATTAAGCGCGTAATTGAAGGCAAACGTGTGGTTTTTGTCTGCGCGCGATAGCGAAGGTACCTGCTAATTATCCACAAATTCTCCGACGGCGGCGAGACGATGGGCGCGCACAAACTGGATTAAAGTTCACTTCCTAAATGTGTTCATAAATATGCAGTGCGCGGATTTAATTATTGTAATTTGCAATATGCAAACTTCACTGCAAATGAAAATATGAGGAAGAAGACGTCCGGCGCCAATGTCGCGCGGTTGTCATCATCATCATCATCATCAGCAGCAGCAGCAGCGACGGCGACGACGAGGACGACTGTGAATGAACACTGACTCGCGCCGCAGCCGCATTCATATTCGTAATCGTGATTAAAAATTACTGCCATACACCATATGTCCACGCTCTGCTTGTTTCCACAAAATCGCAAATTACGCAATGGAAAATATGAGATCCCACCACAGAGCACATTTCTTAAGCAGCCGATTTACACATTGTATGCGTGCGCAATGTTTGCACAGGGAAATGAGGAGCGGTGGCGCCAGACGGTGCGCCGAAAACAAGGACGAGTGTGCGCGCCGCCCGCCGTCCCCAATCTAATCGTGCATCCAAGCCGATAATTCTCGTCCGACGATATTAAACGTTAACAAATCAATCAAATAGCACCAAATTGTTGCATCAATCGATTCACACGCGTGTGTGTCTACGTGTGAGGAGAGCTATTATTTCCGAATATTTCAGAATTCTCATGGTGCGTAAAAGTTATATCGAAGTAGCAAAAAACAAATTACGCCATGCTATTTATAAATCAGGCGCCAGCCTCGGCCCGCCGTCGCCGCCGCCGTCACCGTCGCCACCGCCGCCCGCAGTCGCTGCCGTCGCCGCCGCCGCGCTTGTTTATAATAAACATTGGCGAACGAGCGAGCGAGCAAACGCACATGCGCACCAAACGTATAAATACACTCGCTTCGCATATACAGAGTGTTCGGCCGGCCAATTTCAATGTCACGTCCGAGCGAAAAAACAAATCGGCCGGCAATCATTTCGGGTGTTTAATTGCGCATCAGAGCGCAACGCGCGCGACAAGAAAACTTATCGAATCCAAAAAGCGCGTAGCAGCGCGGGGCTCTCTTAGTATGGCATGCGCCAGGCCAATCCAAGCCGCTTGCTGGCTTGTTGGTCACCTTGAATCCACCGAGAGGCCCGCATCTCTCACTGCACGATTACTATTACCTTACTACGTCGGCGACGGTCGAATTGAAAATCTATTACAACCGAATGCGGAAATCGCCCCACATCGAATATTTGAAGCAGCCGTCAAGCAGCACCAAACTGTTAGTAATCTATCGATTTGACTGCGGACAACAAATACGATAGAAAAACATAGACATACACTTCGGACGATAGGAGCGAAACATCAATTTTGTATGAATATGAATATTTTATATCGCCGACTAAAAAAACGAGAAAAACGAGAAAGAAACGACGACTATTCTAGACACCTACGATTCGATTCAATGACAATACCACCAAGCGGACTAGTCAAAAAGCAAACTGGAAGCGCACTCCACGCGTTTGGGAAGCGAAATCAAAGAACCGCGCGTGGCCGCGTGCGCATGATGTCATTTTTTGACGCGCACGATTTGCATTTCAAAGATCACCTGTCGGAGTGGAGGAGTAAACGCTTACCTTCGCCGCTGGTTGTCAGCGAGCCGATGAAGGAATCCCTACAGACGATCGGCGCTTCGCTCGGCGCTCGATCTGCAACAAATCACAATAACAATCAATAAATGCATATAATCCACCCACGCCATCGCGCGCCAGTCTCATTCATTCCCCCACGTCGACCGGTAGCACCGTACAATAATAATAATACTCAGGCATTTTACTCTATTTTCATTCATATTTTAAAATTTATGCGCGTAATATTTATCACCGCGCTGGGTAATAAAATGCACAATAAATAGCCAATGACACACATTACGGCACAAAACAAACTTTGCAAAAATTAGCATCGACAACCGCGAGAATTATTTATACTAATAATTTAATAATTGTTGATTTCATAAATATATTTGCCATTTCCATTAGTAATTGCCGTATTATGTTTGCAAGATAATTATATATGTCCGCTACGTGTTTGGGTGCGTGTGTGTCTGTTCAGCGTAGGTGCATAATAAAATCAGCGACCGCACCGTGATGGCGATTATTAACTGATTAAGTCAAACGATTATTAATCTAAGCGAGCGCCGCGCAACGAGCGCGCGCGCGCGTGTCGTAAAAATAGACATGAACTAATATCGAAACCAGTTTCGCGCATGCGCGGTATTGTTAAAAATAAGCATTCCGATGGAAATTCGCATCGTTTGCATTGGCGCTTGGGGGAGGCGAATCAATGCGATTGTGCACAATCACTTTAATCAATTTTAATTGCGCTGGTATGCCGAACAATGCGCATACCCAGAAGCACCCACAATGCGTGCTTACACTTCAAAAGAGATGGCGCCCCAAAAAAAAAACTAAGTATTTGTTCACGCATTTACAATGTGTATTCCCAATAAGTAAGAATAAATATTAGAGCGCGTAAATTGCTTGTTACGACAACTACAGTCGTATTTGCCGAGCGCTTAGTTCTTCTTCTAATATAAAATATGCAAGCCATCTTCTTGGCCGGTGCGTGCGTGCATTCCGATATGCTAGCGAAATAAAAAGCAGCCGCAGCAGCAGCAGCATGACAAGACGACGGACACGACACATGCACACAACACATTTGCGCTTCTAGGAATGCCGCGACGTGTATAAATTCACGCATGCCGCCGCCGCGGCCGACGTGCTAATGGACGATGACACACCGCGCCAAGCGTGCGCCGCTCGCGCTCGCGCGAAAAAGATCAAAAGCGGAAACGTAATTAATTAATTATATTACATTGTTGCATGCAGCTTGAAATAACTCAAAAACATCATCAAAGAATGCGTGGAAAGGGTAAACAGGTAGGACAAGGAAGACGATGGGAGAAAAAAACATAAAAAGCACGCGTGCAGGTAGAAGGAATGAAGGCGCCATCCGTTGTGATTCATTCATGAATAATCGGCGCGCGCGCGCGGCTGGCGCAGCTGGGGAATGAAAGAAAACTGGTCACACGTCGAGAGCGCGGGACCGGAATGGAGCGTGAAATCGAGTGCGTGCGCGCGCCACAAAAGCCCGATTGATGCCCAGAGAGAAGAAAAGGATTTCTTCTTCAAACGGGACACAAGAGACGGAAAGAAAATGAATAGGAAGAGACGATGAATGGGTGGGTTCTAATTCTGTCATCAAATTTAAATCAATCAAGTTCATGAAACTGAAAACCGAATTGGGAATAAGAATGATTGGTAAGCCAGACCCCCTTTTTTCGGTTATGTGTGTGCGTGTATGGCGCCGGCGCCACACCACTCAGCCAGTCGGCGCGACACACAACCGAACAAACAAGCGAATGGCGCCGCGATACGCACGACTGCGCACCCCTCCTCGAAAACAATAAATACAACTAACCAACACCCACCTTCCCGAATAGTTTCGTAACGCTCAAAATAATTGGTTACATCGCAAAGCCAGAAATATGATAAAACATTCCTATCGTATGTGGAGCTACATGTGTTAAATACGTGCGCGGACACACAACAAGATTTAAAATATTTAAAGGTAAAGAAGAAGAGATCAATGGTGAGATAACCTGCATGGCGGCGTCGAGATGAAAGCAACGAGAAGAAAAAAAACACACACACACAGCACAGGCACGCGAAGAAGAGAAGATGAAGGCAACGCCACCGACATCTCGTCGTATAAGTACAGTTGTGAATTTTCATAATTTCCTCATCCTCATTCCCATGTGTTTGCCTAACGGAATGCCGCAATCTCGATCCCAGCCACACACAAACCGAAAATTCTCGCAAATGAATGGAAATCATTCAGTCTCGAAACATTGCGCCATACGCCATACGATTGAGGAAGCGGAGATTTTGTCAAACATCTTGTATACACGTGGAATAAATTCACCGCACATGATTTGAGCAAGGTAGCAGAGGAAAAGAGGAAACGTACAGGAAAGAAACGCAAGAGATATGCGCATACACTTGAGAAGAACGCCCATGCGCACAAAGAAAAGGCGAGAAGCGCGCGGAGAGCAAGCAAGCAGGCGCCAGGAAATATAATGTAATGACTGTGAATAACGGACCGCGATGTTCGTTCGCTCGCAGAGATCATCGTCTTCGCACGCGTTGCACATTCAAAAAAAACAAAAAGACTCTTGCACAAAACATTCATTCGCAAATAAATCTACACACTACATACCGTGAAATTACTAATTTAAATATGTAAGCTAAATAAAGTCACTTATAAACTTTTAAGAGAAGAACAAAGCAACACATGGCAACGTCGCGCATGGTCGATACCCTCCGCGAGCGCCACCGCACCGCATCCGATGTTTGTTTCTGTTCTCGCGCCGGCGCGGCGACGCAAGCGGCTGAGCTTGGTCGCGCGTCGCGGTAGGCACCCACCACGCAGCAACCGAGACGATGTTTGTTTAGCTTTTGCTCGCTGGGTTACTGCGTTACTGGTTCTCAAACATTCCACGCGTCCAACAAGGAAAAAGAGCGCGCGCGCGCGCCTAGGCGGCTCAACTCTTTCACGGTGCGCAGGTTTCCACTGGCTCTCCAGTCCGATAAATGGATGGATCATCGGACGCGGCAAAACACGCTCACTCCATTCGTTCGGTTCGTTCGCTTCGTTCGCTCGCGTTGAACATACACAAATTGTTTATATTTAGAAATGAAGCATCACTACTACTGCTGTTGCTGCTGCTGCTCTATCTCTTCCCACCACACACCCCCTCACTTATCGTTTTGATAAATTACATGCAGCATCGCTGTAATAATATTCACAAGTTTTGCGTAATTATTAAGCGTCGCGATACACGAAAAGTGACTTAAGGC
>JARJDR010009496.1:0-12527 GCA_030264135.1 Myllaena sp. GC000078 | reverse complement strand
TGCTGCTGCTGCTGCTGCTGCTGCCGGGTGATGATTTTATCGACGTGACATTCGTGCATCACCAGGACGACGCCGATGGGGAGAGGACGCGGATGATGATGATGACGACGACGACGACGACGTCGCTCGCCGGAGGGAAACCCTAGGTGGGGCGAAGCCTAATAACCTTTGCACGGGGGTCCTTTGCAGTGAATTACATTCCTTGCGCAACGACGCAATACAAGTGGGTTTCACCCTCCTCCTCCTACTCCTCGGTCCGCACTGGTCGATTCGCTCGCCAACCACTCGTCAATTCGCCGACCGACCGGATGGCGACTGTTGTTTAAAATAAGCACCCTTCGCCCAGCATTCGAATCAGAGCTTGGCCGTCCGTACAATTCTGGGTCATCGCACGTCGACGGAATTCGCAATCGCTCCTTCACTCTCTTTCTCGCCGCCTTCTCGCCGCCCTCAACGTCGGCCGAGACGCCGAATTGCCTTTCCTCGGTCTGATTAAATTTGCGCCGCGACGACGGACGCCAGTCAGTCAAGTCCAGTCAGCGTCGCCCACACGTCTGTTTATTATTTCCACGCGGCGACAAAAGAGAGTGGAGCCGAGCCGGTCATGCACTACCCACGGTGTGGTGTTTGCACAAGTAGAAATTGATGGCGGCTTCCCGAGAAGGGTGCACGCGTTTTGAATGACTGGCCAATGAGCTCGATGCCGGCTGCAATATTCGACGATTTCGGGGATGAAGAGGAGACGAAGAAGCTGGCAGTGCGCAGAAACCCTATTCATCGGCCAGGTTCACTCCCTTGATATTAGTCAAACACCATCGGCCCAGCACCCACACCCCCGCACACAACGATGGTGGCGTGTCGAAGCGAAAACGTCCTGTCCTGTCCTGTCCACCCCCGCCAACCCGTATCGTGTATACAAAGCTCCTCATCATTTCGGGGAACCGGTCGCCGCCGCCGCCGCCGCCGCCGCAGGAATGCATAAAGGCCGGTCGCCGCAACGCACACCAACCACTCCCGCCGAGTGGAGGAGAGCCCGAGAAGAGCGTGGGGGGCGAGAGGCGGCACGTAATGATTTCCAAATATTCGAAAATTAACCGAGCGTACGCGGTTCTCCGACTGGGGCAATACACACACCCGCACACACACCATGGCACAGCATTTGGGGATCAGAGAAACGGAGAGACTTTGTGCCGTTTTGCCTCCTTCCGAGTGATGTGATCTAATGCGTTCCGCGTTTGTTCCTTTGGCGATGATGTGGCTGGCGATGCTGGTAGTGGTCCCTAATCACGTTCCAATGCTTTCCAATTACTTTAATATGCAAATAAAGCCACATTTCCTCCGGTCTGACCCCGGACGCACACCATTTTCAATTCGCCCCTTGCCCGTCCGCCCGACAGACGTCGTTATTTTATGGCCGTGGAGCCGCGGCAACAAACAATCCCATATACGCGTTGCGCGAAAGGAGCAGGATTTCTATATATTACTTCGAGTATTTACACTCGACAATATGACCGACCCGAGAGCATATCCTACTGCGTATGCGTGCGCGCGGCCGAGAGAGGGTAGCGCGAGATGGATAAATTTTTCAAGCGCGATTTATTTACACGGATATAAACTGCTGATGCTCAAATAGCGCCGGAGCTTGACATGTGGAGAAATCGGGATAAACATATGTCTCCATTTTCACTTAGCAACGACGCCGAATTTTGGGGCTGGAGGAAAAGCCAGGCGGAAAGACGACACGTCACCACTTTTCCAAGATGGCATCGATATCGAGGCTGTGTTGAAAATAACGCCCCGAAAAAAAGCCACACCACCGACGTAACGCAAGTGTGTATGTGTACATAGAAATAGCTGGCAGTTTCGCCTCCCTCCTCCTCCCTCTCCCGAAAGAAAACCATCAGGCCAGTACGCAGAAGAGGCAGTACATATTTTTCCGTAGAAAATGCGCACAGCACACGCACCCACCAACCATCATGGGCATTTCCATGCCGCTGTGCAAACGAATGCGGAAACCAATGGTGGCGAATATGGTTGGGCCGCAAAGTGACTTCGTATAGTATATTGGGCGATATCTATGAAAAGCGCACCCCGCCCCCCGCATTCCTCGTGCGCAGCGCCTTTTCTCGGTCAGATTATTGCCTGCCTGGCTGCCGCTGGAGGCGGTGGGAAAAAAGAGCACAGGCTGGCGAAAAAAACAAATTATCCTTCCACGCAGGTTGTCCCCACCTCCCCACCCAGCACCACCACCAACCGGGTTCGGTCATCATTCGGCTCCTCATCGCCGCTGAAAATCTTTGGCGCAAAGTGGTCTGAATCACTGGTCATAATCGTAATCGTACCCAGCGTGTGCTGCCCCACCGCCCGCCCGTCCGCCCATCATCGTCATAGCCCGCTCGGACTGGAGGTGGAGGGTGGGTTTGGCTACTACTTACTTGCTCTGCATCTAATGGACGGGCGCTACTGTTTTGCCACCGCGCGATTGCGAAAAGGGATGGAAACGCGCAGCGCCCGACGTCGGACGATAAATAAAGCCAAAACGGTAACGACTAAATGGTTTATATCAAACAAAAGCCGACTCGTTAGCGACCCTCTGGCGCGTCTCCGCCCCGTCGTCGGGCGTTAAACAATCTTATCTGGACCGCAGAGCCGCTCGACGCCGCCGCCGCCGCCGCTGCCGCTCGGTACCGTTCATTCGTTTCTGCCAGCCTTTGCAACTTTGCGAAAAGGATATGGTCGTAAGGAGTGCGGTGGCTGCCGCCGCTGCGGTGGGCTTTCATCAACGTCCGATGCCATCAACGCCGGAGCCATTCAGAAACAGCAGTCACTCCACGATTGTGGTGGTCGTGGTGGTGGTGGTAGCAGTACCAAGGCGACGACTATATTCGTCAACACACATAGGGAATGGATGATGGCCGGGGCGCGGAGGAAATCCATCCTTTTACTTTACACACGTCCACTCTTCGCGTCCAGCAGCCATTGAAAGCCAGTCCGAGTGGAGAGAATGGAAGCGCGCGTCTGAATAGAATACGAGAGTGTCGCAATATATATACACACCCACATAGAGCCCATCTGCGCACGCAGCTGAGAAGAGATGAGAAGAGAAGAGCGAGATTGCCATTAACACCAGCAGCTATTGATGACACTACACGAAGGAGACACACATACACACACCATGGCGCGCAATTCCAGGCGATAAGAGAAAACGCATGCGGTGGTCACAATGCGATCGCCCAACAATAAATCCACACCGTCTCCAATCAGGCAATCAACTCTCCAATCATAAATTTCATACGAACCCGATACGCATAGCAGAGTCCTACACATACACACAAACGAGGCGCATACGCGTCTAATTAGAAGTCACGATCCGCTCGACGGATTCTTGTAAATAAGATATTATCGTAATTAGTCGTTCCCAGTTTGATCCCCTCCCTACCCGCCCAACCTCCTCCTCCTCATCACTTCGTTTCGGTTGCATTAACTCGCGCAGATAATATAATAAGTATTGAAATACTTCGCGAGCTTTCCGTTGCCTTCTTCGAATCAATATAATAATATAATAAGTGCGGCGGAGCCCCGGCGCTATTCATAGGCGCAACGCAGTTGAAAGTCCACTTATTATAATGATTTAGAACGCATTTAAACGTATTTAATCGTGCACTGCGCTGCGTCGCGCCCATCGACCGTTAATCGCTAATTGTTAAAAACGACTCACCGTATAAGCGCGCCACGTGGTCAACACACTCCGCCGCATATATGGGTATCGATTACAAATCACGCGCGAATCGCGACCAATCAAAAGTGAAAGCCGTGACTCGCACCATTGCGTCGTGGCTTGCTTTTTTTCCTGTTGCGCGCATGTCACTCACCTGAAACAAGAAAAGATCTAGTTAGCTTTGCACCGCCACAAATAAATTCAATTGGCATAACGGAAAACGCAGAGAAATTTCAATGTTTGCGTGATTCGAGGATGTTATTTTTTGTTTCCTCTTCAAGAGATCTACATGCAGGGATCGTGGTTTGATATGAATGTGTATGTGTGTGCCCGAAGCGGACGTGACCACGATCATCGCCAAAGATAATGAGATAACACCAATAGCGTCCCGCCGTCCATCCATCTATCCATCCATCCATCGAGCAGAGTCTTACTGGGACGGGTTGGACGCAAAAGAAGTCAGTTTCCCATGCGTGTGCACCATGTACTCTCGTTTCGACACCGTAAATACGATTTATGCATGAAAAACACCATACCTCTGTACGAAGGACACCTACTAAAACCTAAAACCTGCCAAAAACCCTCCACGCAAAGTACAATTTTCATACAATTCCATTTTTACCATCAAAAGTTGAATATATATTGTGAAACTTTTATTATGCTATTTATTGATGGTCCTTGGTATGTGCTACACAAATTGGCTACGAACTAATTACCACACTATGTATTCCATCAACAACTATCGACAAACGGCAAACAACAAATCTCCTTCAACCGTTGGCTGCTGCCAAAGCACACGCACGAAAAAGAGGCAAAGCCATTGAGAGGTCAGTTCGTGTCTGCGGTTTGCGGCCAGCTGAGCAATCGCGAGATGAGGATGCCGGAAGATGTGTGCCTGCGCGCCGCATTCACAACCATACACATAAAATAACGACAACACACAACAAACAAGCGATCAAGATTATACGCGCGTCGAGACACTTGTACACGGCCTGGCATGTCCGATATGCATGCATGTGTGTGCGTTCGCGATTCAGGTTAATTAACTTTGATTTGATGATCGCCCGATGACATGCAACAATCAATTAATTGAACGAATCGCTACGACTGGCACACGCTCCATTTGGCTATTGCCTATGAATGGAAATCCTCTCTCCTCGCAATCACGAAAGGCAATGCACTTCCTTATTTAAATAGCCACGGTCGATAAGGACTGGCGCAATTTTTTCGTGTCGAAGATTAGTTTATTACATCTAATTATTATTCCCATGCGCAGAGAACGGCGGGCAATGTGAATTTTGCCAAGCAAACCACCAATACCGTGGAGAGAGCGATTTTATTTTATTATTAAACAAACTATCGAGCCGTACGTGCACATACATACGTTCAATTTGTTGGAAACGAATCGAAACTCAATATAATCTCGACCCACAAGTCCGCTGCTGCTGCGGGCTGGATGCGAAATACAAAACAGGGCAAAATAATATATAAAAAAAGCGCCAAGCCAAAGAGACGTAGAAGAAGCGATTCGAAATTGAAGTGCCCTTTTCTCCAAGGTGGTTTTCACAAGAAATGACCTTCGTTGCGTTGCCTTGCCTTGCCTGCTACTGCTGCACTAATGGCCTTGCGCCTCGCCTTGTGCATCGTCTTCGATATTGAACTACAAATTGAATTCATTCCTGATGCTGTATAAATAAATTGCCCGTACGAGCGCGCGGGCGCGCGCGCGCGAAAATAAAGCAAAACTTTGATGTGAAAATCGTGCAGATTTAGATGTAAACTCTGCGGTTTCGCATAGCGCTCGTTTTTTCCAGCCGGCCGGCTCGGACGGCTAAATGAAACGGTGAAACACGCGTTCGATGTAATGAATTTATTGCAAGCGCGCGCGGCCGGGCATTTTTCACACAGGTTTAACCTCAGGTGGAAAAGCAAATGAAGAAAAAGATGAAAAAGTTGCAGAGCGCGAGAGAGCAGCAACTTTGTTGCAACATTTAAGATTATTCATTTTCACGCCCCAGATATACCTACAGTCCGTAAAGTTTTCTTTTGTCGGCAATTATTTTCGTCATTTTTGTTATTTTGTAATTTTCCGAGCCAGCCGAGGTTCGCCAATGAAACTTCTCCTTTGACTTAGATCACGAGACAGCGCGCCGCAGAAAGTAATTATAAAATAATACTCATTTTCTTCTCCTTCTTCTCCTCTCCTAGCGGAGAAGCTACGATTTTAAGCACTCGGTAATGCTCGTACCTACATTGAACGCTCATAATTTACACGCAAATGTTCGGGCCGGGGACGTTTCGGCCGGAGAAAAGAAACGCCGAGGAATAAAACAAAAATATATTTATCTTTAATTAAACGAATTGTACACCTGCTGCGCACACCGGCGTGGCGGCGGGCGAGGAGAAATTAAGCAAGCTTTTTGGGTGCGTTCATCATTAGAAATTGGTGTTAATTACCGCGCGCATCCGAAAGGAATTTCCAACATTTTTATTATCCTCATTTTTATTATTGCGGGGCCCAAATTGAACAAGCAAATATGCGCGCTGGGATATGAAATGTTGATGATGTAATTCAATAAAAAGTGAATTTATATAAATTTCCTCCATGCAAGCGGCGCAATTTCCCAGACATGAAATTATACAGGACATCTCTGCGCGCCGCCGAGGACTCCCCGAGGGCGGACAAAAAATACAACCCAACTGCGGGCACGCAGAGAGATGAAACCCATCCGCGGCAAGGCATCGCGCGCGTCTCGTCGCCTCGATGGCGGGGGCGGCGGCGGGCTGGCTGGTGGTTGGCGTGATGCGGCGCGGCGGCAATTAAATTATTCAGAAAAGGGGTGAAAGCAATTTAAGTTAATGCGGTCGGATTCAAATTACAGCGTAAATTTAAGGCTTATAGATGCAAAATACTTTAACGAAGAAAAGATTACATCGCGCAAGATGCGTCGCATCGCGAAACCCATCCGCCCGAGGTTACCGCCCTTCGTGCCAAAAAAAAAACACACACACACACACCGAATAAATAAGCGCAAATACGCAATAAACGCGTAGTCTGGAGCAAAAAAAGCGAATACGGCATGACAGGAGGCCGAGTTTTAAAATAAAAAAAAAGCGCGAAGCGGCGAACGCGCACAAATTGAGTCAATGCAAACGGGGCGTGGAAAATCTCTTGATTTATGCGAATTAGAATGAGGGCAAAAACGCGCGCCTTGCAAATCGCTTTCATCAACTGCAGACAAAAAAATATAAAAATTGCCAAAGCAGTGGATAAATTTTATCACAATTCGTCTTCATTCAGTGCTTTAATAATCTAAACATACTGAATTCAATGGCATGTGTATAGTATGCACGTCGAGCGTGCTTCAACAAAATCTACATACTCTCAGAGCGATAAAACTAGAAAGAGCTTTAACGAAATCATCGAGCTGCGAGCGCACCCGCGCAAATTTACATGGCGCGCAATCGTTTTAATCCACCCTCGGCGGTCGTGCAATAAAACTAAAGAATTTTTTGCGCCAACGCCATTTACACCCCCGCGCGCACGTGGGGTTCATTCGGTTTGCCTGCACACATCGCTTTTTACGGCCTTTTTGCATAAAGAGAACCGAGCTAGCTCAGTTCGTACCCACCACAGTTTATTATGTAATATCAGCGCAAGCGGATCGGATGTGCAACACGTCTATTTACGTACATACGAGCCACATACATGTAACAGTCGGATGGCAATCACGCATCTGGAGCGCACCGCGACACATCGGCAAACGCAACGACGCAACGCATAAACCATGTTTATACATCCAACAATACGGGGAAGCGTATGTATGTACGTACGAAAATAACAAACGTCGTAAAAAATAGATCGCGATTTATACGCGTGTGCGTTGCGCGTAAAAGATGTATTATGTATTATGGATGGGTCGCAACGTATTAAATGTGTATGGTATGTATTTTATACGCACCGATTCGGTACGCAACGCGAGTACGACGGCGTTTTCATTATTTCGCGGCAGCGCGCGGTTGCGCTGCTGAAGACGCTGCCGAAATGGATTACGTGCACTTCTTGTGTTCGACACATACGCGCTCTCGCGTTTCGGTTCGCGCCCGTCGCTCGTATCATAAAACATCGCAATCGTATCATAAATCTAGCAAACACGAACCGATGGGCCACCGCCACTATCTTCAGCAGAAGGAGTTCGCAACGCGTTCGTTCGTTGCGCCGAAGCTAGATTATCCTCATAAAAACGCACCGGAATACATACATACTCATACATACAAAGAGCATTCATCGACAAACAAACATACAATCTACGCAAGCACAGTACTGTGTATGTGTTCGTATGATCATCCTCGTCGAGTTGCAGACGATAAGGAAGAAGAGCAGAGGCATGCGTAAAAAATCCACAACGACACTGACACACTTTCATTCAGTGCTCGCGCCGACAAAAAGCTAGCACGCGAGGGCGCATCGTATGAGCGTAAATAAGAAGCACCGGAGCACATAAGCGACGAGCACGCGACTTCTTGCGTCGCCGTTTTAATTAAGATATTAGAGTGCGGCGCGCGCGAGCCGCAGCTCGAGAAGCGAATGACTCTTCTTCTGGTGACACTGCAACAACTTACTCGTCGGCGCCTAAGCGCGTTCGCTCGCTCGCTGAAAACATCTTGTACTCGAGTACTCGACTTGTTAAACTCCGCCAAGGCAACCGACCGATGCGCGTTGTTTTAGTATTTCGTCAAGAGATATAATATTTAGTTAGACTTAGTTACAAGTGGAGAAGAACCTCAACTTGGTGTGTTGTTGCGTAATCACTCACTGGCAAAGTCATGCCTCATATTGAGCGCCAATGAAATTATTATAAACTGTTTCCTTGCCACATCGAAGAAGAAATTGCAACTACTCGGCTTATTTCACATTTAATTCGTAATCAAAACATAATTTAAAACTTCTAATGCGGCGTGTAATCTAGAGAGTCTGGCCGTCTAGACTCGCCGCTATCTCCGGCGGCACGCGCAGCGCAGCGAGGAGAAAAACACCAAATTAAACCCGCATCCCGACCACATATAAACTACATAATTCACTTAAACAATCGGTTTATCTGCGATGCAATCAAGAAAGCAAGCAACTAATTTCCGGCCTGTGGCTGCTGCGGTTATACTTGCAAGGGTGCAAGTGCATCGCACGCTCTCCGCTCCGCTCCTCCCCCACATCGCACAACTTTCCTGGATACGCGCGCGGCCGGCGCGGGCGAAAACAAGAAAGCAATAAACCGTCGTATTTACAAGATGAAAGCATAAACACTCGGCTTTACGCCGTTAGGAGAGGAGTTCTAGTTAGTCGCCGGCTGCTGCTGCTCCTGCAATGCAATTCCACAGCGAGTTGCATCCTCCCTCGCCTCTATTATAGCAGCAGAAAACAGTGCCTTAATGCACTGCGCCGCCACATGGTCGTTTCTGGTTCACTTCAGCAAAAGAGGAGAAAGCGGCGCGAGGGAGGAGGAGGTGGTGGTGGTCTGCATCGAGTTGGAGGTCCAGTTTTGATATCATTAAAGTGCGGTCGCAAAACTCACCGCCGCAACGCCACCGGCATCCGCCCACTCTGGCCCGGCAAAAGGCGAAGCGGCAAAAAACAACACGTTCGTTCGAACAGCAGCAGCAGGAAGAGCGAGCACACTAAGTGGATAAAACGAACAAGTCTTTAATTTGCCACAGTGTGTAACTCACCACCACATGCGTTACGTTGCCGGGCATCCGGGGACAAATTATACGCTGGAAAAAATCCAGACTCGAGTGGCACAAAAGAAAAAGAAGTAGAAGAAGAATAAAAAAAAAAGAGCCACGCCAATGATAACATGAAAAATTCAAAGCCGACAATATTATCAACGCGTCGGAAATCCTCCGCCCTCCACCCCACCGCTGCGCTGCTCACACGTCATACCACCTCATACCTCCAGCGAGTAATAGCAATTAATATTTTATAAAAGCCCAACATGCTCGTTACACGCGCAAACACGCACGATGGGGCGGCTGTGCTCACCTCCCTACCTCCCGCCGGGCGCATAGTGCGAGGGAGGCGGCGACGGGGGGCGATTCGCCAATATGCGACGATAACGCAATATACAATATATAGTGCATGCCTGGCAAGGGGTTGCTTGTTGGGCTTGCTGGGATGAGGCGGCAATATGGCAATTCAGCAGCACACGCACATTGCATATATGCATCGCACACGTCCGTCCATCGGAGACGACGCCCACACAACTGTGGATAATATTAAGCTGGGGCACACTCTCTCTCGCCCGGAGAGAGCACGCCATCAATATACATCCCCAGCGCCGGGGTAGTTATGCGCGATTATGTGCGCCCCGCGCCTCCACCGTCGGCTGCCACTAGTACGCGTAATGTGTAATCATGATGCATGTGCCGCCCTCTACGTCGGATCCCTCCACCACACGCAGTAGGGGTATAACACCCCCGTGGTGTGTGAGGGATGGGGGGCGCCCGTTCAATATTCGCGTGCGGCGCGGCGCCACGACGACAACAGTGCGTATGCGCCCTATATGCATCCGGGTTGATGCGACGCTCCTGGATGCGACTATATTGAGTTGATCTGGGCATAAATCCTATCGCTGCATCGCATGCATGTGCTGCAAACGCCTGATGGTGTGCATGATGCACGTTCGCAGGGATTCCGTGCCAGATTCGGGGCGCGCTGGCATAAATTACAAAACCGCGATCGTTTCAATTACGCGCGCGCCGAGCACAACATGACACTCCCACCACCACTCCCAGCCCCCCCAATTCTAAATAATAAAAAAACGCCAACAACAATGATTGAAAGCAATTTCGAGTCACCGCACAAGATAATCAATAAAACTGTCAAAAACTACTTTGCATCACAATTTATTCAATTGGAAAAGGAAACCTCCCAAAGGACCTCGGGAGCGACAAAATTAAAAACTTCATTGGCTGCTTGCTCCGTATCCAATTGTTTTCCGGGTGGCGCGGCGCGGCGGGGAGCGAAAAGCACGCGCATGAATTTGACGGAAAAGAGCCAAAAACGCAATAACAATAATTGAATGTATGAATGAATGACTGAAAGCGCAACCAGGGGCGCGCGCTGCTGCTGCTGCCAAACTTTTCGCACGACGCGTCCATCGGGAAATTACGCGAGCGCGCACAGGATATCGCAAACGATACCGATGCCAATGCGAGCGCGCCCGCCACCAAACAAGAGGCAAGAGCTGGAGGGAAATATGCAATGCATGCCCGGTTGCCATGCTAAACAGGATGCAAATCTAATTTGAAATTTCCCATCAAGTCCAGCCGAGCACACACAGTAGCCAGCAGCCCAACCCCTATGATGATGGCGCATTGTAAATTGCGCCCAACGCTCTAGACGAAATCAGTCAGTCACTCAGTCAGTCACACGACGATTTCATTCGTTTATTTTTAAATTTCGAAACATATACGCGATGCAGATGACTGACACTCGAAATACTTTTGCGAAATTAAAAAATCCCAAAAATATTGGTATACCTATATATTAATATGAATGGGAAACGAAAGGAAAGTTAATATTTTTCATTGTCGGGCGAATAACGTTGAATGGCGGGCGTGGGGGTGGCCGAAGCCATTCAAGCGAATTTTCGCTAAAGAGCGGCGCAAAAGTTGCGCCCCCCCACGCAACTTTTCAAATCAGTATATCGAGAAATAATTTTCGCAAAGTGAATAAAAAACCCGAGGCGGCCGAGACGGTAACTTTCACGACCGGCGTTAAGAAGCGCACACACCCCCACACAGAGGAGGACGACGAATGAAGACATTGATTGCTCTTCCTTAGCACCACCACCGCCCCCAAAAGCGAGAGAAAGAAGGACGACGTCGGTCGTGGAGAGCAATGAGCAAACAAACTTTTCAATAGCTTTTTTCCTATCGCACGAAAGGAGCGTCTCCTCCCCACACCGATACCCCTGCTGCCACTTCTTCACTGGAGCAATATTAGCCAAACGAAAATTATAACGTTCACGCCAAAGACATTCTCCGCTCCTACCGTTGTCTGTGATTTGCCGTTCGTCTTCTGTTTGGCAAACGCTTGACATTATTATTAAATTTTCAATCACTTCGCTCGTTCGTTCGTGTCTGGCGTCGGAGACGTTCAAGAAATAGTTGCCGCTGCTTGCCGATACATTAAACGATGTGGCCTTAACACTTGATTACTCCTTTTCACTGCAGAACGCACGGATGCGCGCTGATATCGAAAATATTCGACCCATGGACGGACAACAAAAGATGAGCGACGATAACGACCGCGCCGCTCGCCCGCGTTCCTTATCGGAGACCATCCGGAGCTAATAGACACAACCGGCGCGCCACTCGGAAGTCCGAATGTTTTTCATCGCTCGCGCCCTGTGCGGTATAACGAGGCTCCACGAAAGAAAACGCGCGCGCACAATGAGCACCGGATGGATGGAACTTTCATAGACCCAGCCGGAAGCGGCGCGAAATATCTTCAAAAGAAATAAATGAACGCGACTTTGACACTCTTCGCATTTACGCACAACACACACGCACACACACACACACGGACGTGTGACTTATCGTTTCGATTAAATTTTGCCCCGTTCGAGTTCGCAATACAAATAGCATCCTCGTGACCGCTATTATTTAAGTCCGTCTCTCTTCCTAGGTTGCTTCCCGTGTGCCGTGTTAAGTTCAGTGCGACAGGATGAGACTCGCCGCCGCCTCCACCTCCGCCTCCGCTTCCGACGACGACGACGACGACAAATTTATGACCGTGGTCACCGATATA